>JAJTUV010002279.1:0-166406 GCA_021653895.1 Mastomys natalensis | reverse complement strand
TTCTTCACCCCCAAAAGCCATTGTCAAATCGGGGGTTTTCCCCAAGTTTCCCTTTGCAAAATATTTTCAAAAAAGAGAACCCCCCCTTTGGGTAATTTGTGCCCAAAAATTTTTTTGGGAGAGAACAACATCAGAAAAACCTTTAAAGTTTTTTAAAAAAATTCCCCCAAAAACATTAGCATTTAAACTCCTGAAAAATCCTGCAAAAAAGAAACAAATTTAAAAAAAATTTAAAACCAAAAATTTTTCCCCTCAAACAAATTTGATAAAAAATTTTTTTAAAACCCTGTGTTCCGTTTTTTTCACGAAAAAATTTTTGGGAAAAAGGGGGTTTTTGGGGGGGAAAAACCCTCCCTGAAAAAAAATTTTTCAAGGTGTTAGAAAAAACCCCCTTGAAAAAACTTTTTTTTAAAATTTTTTTTAATCTCTACAAAAAAAAAAAAAAAGGTCTAAGAAATTTACTTTTTAGCTGAAAAAATTTTTAAAACATAGAATGAAAACAAAGGGTTTTTAAAAGGGGGTTTAAAAAAAAGCTGATTTTTTTCAGTATTTTTAAACCCTAAACAAAGGGAAGACTTTAAAAAATTTATGTAAAAAAACGTATAAAAAAATGGGGGTTTTTTCCCAAAAAACCAGAATCTCAAGTGCTCAACAAAAAAAAGGGTTTTTTTCCATAGTAAGAAAAAAAAAAAATATACAAACCCCCAGAAAATTTTTTTTTGGGTTTACGTATATCACTCCGGGCCCCCCAGTAAAATTTTTTTCCTTTTAAAAAATTTTTTTTAAAAAATATAAATTTAAATAAAACCCCCAAAATCCCATTTTTTTAATCATTGAAATAAAAAATTTTGGCCTCAAAATTTGAAAACCCAAAACTGCCCACTCTTTTAAAAAAAAACTTTTTCTTTCCCCCAAAAATTTTTAAGGGCGGGGGGGGTTTTTTAATTTAAACCTCTTAATTTTTTGAAGGTTTTTTTTTCTTTTTATTTTAAAAAAAATTTGTAAAAAAAAAAATTTTTAAGGTTTTAAAAAAAATTTTTTTCCCCAAAAGGGGGGTTTGGACCAAAACCAATTTTTTGGGTTTTTCCAAAGGGGAATTTATTCAAAAAATTTTTCAAATTTTTAAAGGGTAAATAAAAATGTTTTTTAGAACCAAATTTTTTATACAAAAGGGCCGGGGGAAAACCATGCCCAAAATTTTAAAATTTTTCGTAGGTTTTTTTTTTAGTAACCCAGCACCCCCTTTTGTGGTGAAAAGCCCCCCGGGGTAAAAAAAAATCCAAAATTTGGATGACTGACGGGGGGACATAAAAAAAACCCCCAACCCTTATTTTAAAAAAATTTTTTTCTTTATGGAAAAAAATTGATTGCTTATCCCCAGGCGGGTTTTTATATAAGTTTTTTTTTTTTTGGGCCCCCCCAAAGCCTTCTGCCATTTTTTCCTCCCAGGCATAAACCCCCCCGGGGGCCAAGGAAACAAACAAAATTTCGTTTAAAAACGGGGTTTTTGGGTTTGGGGAATGAAAATCTTTTGGATTTTTTTTTTCCATCGAAAAGTAAAAAAATGGAAAATAGGGGGGGGGAAAAGGGGTTTAAAATTTTTCCCAAAACCTTTTTTAAGGGGGCCAAAAATTTTTTTAAATAAAATGTGAAATAAAATACTTATCAATAACGGGTATTACGACCTTTTTTTAACCCACTGTAAAACTTTTTTTCCTTTTTTTTTTTCCTTTTTTGGGGCCCCAATTTTTTAACACAGGGGGCCCCCAAAACCCCCCAAAAACCCCTTGATTAATTTTATGTTTTATCAAATTTTTTTTTTGGGGAAACTTTCAAAATTTTTTCCCCCAACGATGAAGGACAAAACTGATTGAATTCAAAAATTTGGGCCCAAAAAACAACAGCAAAACACCCCTTTTAAGCAGAAAAAACACAGAAAAAAATCGGGGACAAAAAGTTTCCCCCCTAAATGAACTTTTTAAAAATACCCCCAAAAGGGGGGGGTACGTAAACCCTATTAAAATTTTCCCCCCCAAAAGGGCCCTCCTTCCAGCATGAAAAGGGGGGGGGGGGGGGGGGGGGGGGGGGGGGGGAATTTTATTTTTTTCTCAACAAGTAAAACTCTTTAAACTTAAAAAAATTTTAAAAAAAAAAATTGGGTTTTGGGGGAAAAAAAATTAAAGTACAAAAATTGGGGGAAGCCCAACAGGCAAACAAGAGAATAAATGTTATTTCAAAATATCAAAAAACAATTTTTGAAAACAAAATGAACACATAAAATTTTTTTTCGGCGACCCCCAATTTTTTCTATGATAAAATTTCCACAAGGAAACCCTTTTTTTCTTTGGCAAAAAAATTTTTTTTCAAAAAAACCCAAACTTTTCTTTTTTACTTTATTTTTTTTTTTTAACTCAGTAATTTTTTCTAACAAAATTTAAAAAAATTTTTTTAACCCCAAAAATTTTTTTTTTTAAATGTTTTTTTTAAATTTTCTACTCACAAAAACCTTTTGCAACCAATTCCTTCTGCTATTTTTTATAGGGGGGGGCCCCCTTTCTTACTCTAAAAAAATAAGTAAAAACCCCCCCTTTTTGGGGGGGTTTTCGGGGGCCCGAAAATAAAAATTTGGGGGAAATACCCTTTTCCCCCAAAAACCCCCCCCCTTTTTAAAAAAAGAAATCAAAAGCTGCTTACAAAAGGGTTTTTTTTCAAAAAAGGAAAAAAAAAACAGGGGGGAAAAATCTTTTAAATTTTTAAAAAACAAATAAACAAAAGCCATGTTTAGTTTTTAAAAGGGGGGGGGAAAACCCCTACCTCTTAGCAAAGTGCGGGAATTCCCTGTAGACAATTTTTAAAAATGGAAAAGATGACCAAACCCATAGCAGGGAAGTTTCTACAAAATATGATTTTAAAACCTTTTTAATTTCTTATTTTTTCCACAGAGAAGTAGGTGAATGCTTCCCCCTTTTTAAATTTTTGGATAAGAAAAGAAAAAAACCACAAAAGCCCACCTTTTTTTAAAAATTTCCTTTTAAACCCCAAAAAGGGGGTTTTTAAAGAGTAAGCAATCGGGCAAGCCAATGCCCTGCCCCCCTAAAAAAAACACCCACCCTAAAAACCCTTTTTTCAAAAGGGGGATCTATCCCCCCCCCTAAAAAACCATCCCGGGGGGTTTTTTCCCCCTTTCCCCAAAACCCCCCCCTTTTTTTGGGGTTTATAACCTCGTGAAAATTTTTTAAAAAATTTAAAAAAATTTTTTTTTTAAAAATAACTATAAAAAATTAAAAAAAAAAAAAAAGAGTAAAAATCAAGGAAAGAGGATATCCAATTACAGCCTACCCCTTTAAATTTTTAAAAAAAAGGGAAAAATTTTTTTTTTTTAAATTTTAAAATTTCATTAACCCTTTCCCATTATAAAAAAAAAAATATTTTCAGAATTTTTGGGTTTTTCTATCTCATTTTAAAAAAAAATAAAAAAATATAAAGCATTTAAAATTTTTCCCTAAGTGACAAAAAGAAAATTTTAAAATTTTGGGGGTTTTCTAAACGGGCATTGAAAAGCTTTGGGCTTTTGAAGATGAACCAAAAATTTAAAATTTGGTTTTGAAATTTCGTTTCCCTTTTGTACTTGAAAAAAGGGGGGTGAAAAAAAATCAAAATTTAAACCCTTTTTTTAACAGGAAATTCCCAGGGAAAGGGGGGGGTTTGGGGGGTTTTGGGGGGGGTTTCCCCTTTAGAAAAAAAGCTCCTTTTTTCAAAAACAAAAAAAAATGGAATTCTTTTCTCTGAAGCTCCAATTTTTTCGGGTTTCGTTTACCTTTTGTTTTTTCCGGGGGGGGTTTCCTATCCCTTGGGGCCCAAACCCCCCCTTTCCCCCTATTTTTCAATAAACCTTTTAAATTTTTCCACCCCTTTTTTTTGGCTCGGGATTCTGTAGGGGGTCTGATCAGCGCGGTTTTTAGAGCCTCTCAGAGCAACATCGGGCTGTAAACCTGTGTTTTGGTTTTTAGCCAACCCTGACTGGGGGGGGGGAATTTTTCAGTGTTTTTTTCATTTTTTTTTCCCCCTATGACTAGGGATGCTGAGCATTTTTTTAGATGTTTAAAAAATTTTTTCCCCGATTTCCTTTTTTGATTTTTTTTTTTCCCCCCTCTCTTACCCCATTTTTTTAATGGGGTTTTTTTTGATGGTCTGGAACTAGTTTCTTCATTTTTTAAAAACCCTTTGGGTTTTTACCCCTCTATCAGAAAAAAGGGTTTTTGGGAAAAAAATTTTTTCCCAGTTTTTTGGGGTTTCCCCTTTTCCCCCGTTGACCGATCCTTTGTTTTAAAAAAACCCTTTGCTTTTTAATTTTGAGATGGGGGGCTAAACCCGGGGGCCCCTTTCCCGGCACAATGTTGAAAGGGGGTCGCTTGGTTTTCATGAGGCCAAACAGGGGGTTTTTGGGGGACTATCCCAAAACATGCGCCTGTATTTTGGTATTTCTTCAAAAAAAAAAAAAAAAAAAAACATTTTTTTCAGTTTTTTAAAAATTTTACTTTTTTTATATCTCTTATTTTCATTTTTAAAAATACATCATTGAGAAATTTTTTTTATTTTAAATTTTATGAGGGAAAACGGGGCTTTAATTTTTTATATTTTTTTTGGGGGTTTTCACTGTTTTTTACTATTTCAATATTTTTTGGGGTTTGTGAAGGCTTAGGGGGGTTCAAAATTTTTTTTTAAAAAAAAAATCAAAAAAAATTGCTTTTTTGAAGGCCCCTATAAAATTTTTTTTATAAGATATATTTTTAACCCCTTGGGGAATTTTTTTGGGGTTTTTTTTTTTAAATTTTTTATTTTTTTTTTAAAGTTTTTTTTAAATTTTTTTTATTTGCGAAAAAAAAAAAAAAAAAAAAATGATCATTTTAAAAAAAAAAAAAAAAAAGGGAAATCTACCTCAGAACCCCCTGTAGAGCTGGGGATTCTGACTTTTTAAAAAGAAGGAAAAATAAAATTGCCCCCTTTTTCCTTTAAAAAAATGAAAAACCAAGAGTGTCAATCACTTCCCCGGAAAACCATTGCTCATCTTTTTACCTGAAGGCCTGCAATTTTTGGGGGGTTTTTATTTTTCCCTTTAAAATTTAAGGGGTTATTTTTTCAAAATTTTCCCCCCCCCCGGGAACCCCTTTTAAAATTTTTTTTATTCCAACCCAAAATTTTAACACTGCATTTTCTCTTCATTTGTACATACCCTTCCCTTTAGCGGGGGGGTGAGTTTTTAGAGTTGATTATCACACTTTCTAAAACCCCTAACAAAATTAAAACCAAGTTTCCCTTTTTAGTTTTCCTTTTAAAAAACTTTTTTAATGAGACTAAATCTAAAAGAGAGCACCAACTTCCTTAGTAGGAAAATCATTCACCTCGTTTTTGACCCCCCTTTTTTTTTCTAATATAAAAAATACGGGGTTTCACAGAAAATTCCTATCTTTTAAAACCAGTCTGTCTCTACAAAAAAAGTTATGGATAAACAAAAAAGGTTTTAAACCCCAACATAAAGACAAATGATATCCTCAAAAAGGGGGTCAGATACAAAAAGAATATTAAAAACCTTTTACCAAAAGTTGTAAAAAATGTGTTTCTCCCCATTTTTTAAAATTCTTTTTTGAAAATACGCCCGAGAATCCCCCTTTTGGGAAGGAATTGCCCCAGAAAAATCCGAAAAAAATATTTCAAAAAAACAACAAATCAAAACCCCCCCAAAAAAAATCCCAAAAAAAAAAAAAAAAGGGAAAAAAATTTTTTTTTTGCAAAATTTTCCAAATAGTTTCTATGAAAAAAAAAAGATCTTTCCAAATTCAACAAAAAGAAAAAAAAAGGACTAGAGAGGGGAAAAAAGATTTTAAAAGGGGTTATGAATAGCCCCAAAAATTTTTAATATTACAGAATAAAAATTTCCCAAAAGGGGAAAAAAGGAAAGGAAACCCAAAAATTTTAATTTTTAAAAGAAGGGTTTTCCCCAACATTAAAGTCTAAAAAAAAGTAAAGATAAAATGGAATAGAAAGGGGGGGTAGGGTTTTTGAAAAAACCCCCAAAACATTAAAATGCACTATAAAACCCCGAAACAATAAAAACATAAAAAAAACCATAGAAACATAACCAACAATAAAAACTAGTTTTTCGTATTTTTTAAAAACTTTTCCCTTTTCTCACCCCTTTTTTTTTTTTTCTTTTGCTTAAATTTTTTGGAAAAACCAATTTTTTTTCCCCATAGAAAAACCCAAATGTAAACTTAAAAAATTCAACTTCAGGGAAAATTTTAGTGGGTTTTAAAAAAGACATAAAGAGGGGTACTTATATCAGCTTTCTCAAAAATTCCCCAAATTTTGGGGAATATCCATATACCCTTTAGCGGGAAAAAGACAAATAAATTTTTATTTTTAAATATGAATATACATAATGATGCCACAACTGCTGAAGAACATGAAGAAATAGAACATACTTTTTGAGGGGGAAAAAAAAACTAAAGGCCATTTTTTAAAAAAATTTCCCAAATTTTCATGAATTTTGGAAAAAAAAACCGGGGAATCAAATTTCACTGCTTGACATGGTTACAAAGAAGGTAGAGCAGAGAGCCTTTTTTTCAATGCACAATTTTTGTGGTGGGGTTTAAAAATTTTAAGGCAATTTTTCTTAGAAAAAGGGGGACAACTGCCCCTAGGGGGAAAAAATTCATTTTTTAATTGGGGGAGTTTTAAATAGTGAATTGCCAAATTTTCCAGAAGAAAAAGGGAACCCCTTAAAAGACCCCCCCCCTTTTTGTCCCCTGTATTGCCCCTAAATCTTTTGTGTTACATACACCTTTGGGGAAAGTACAAACAAAGCCCTCTGCTACAGAAAAAAAAAGGGGGGAAACCCAAACCAAACGGCCCGCATGTCAGGCAGATAGCAAATTCCCAGGATTTTCGGGGAATCACCTACAAAAGGTTCCAAGAAATTTTAAAAAATGTCTTCTTGATTTTTGTTTCCCTTTTTGGGGTTTGTAAAATAAAAAAAATTTTTTGGCCCCGTTTTTACACTGAACATTATTTTTAAAAACTTGAATCTGTTTTTAAAGGGGCCTTTCACTCACATTTGGCCCCAAAAAAAAAGGGGGATCTGATCGCTTTGGAGTGAGTTGTGCTTTTTGGATTCAATGTAAACTTTTTAAAAAAATTTTTTTCAATTTTTCACAATTCTGGGGAAAAACCAGAAGAAACCCAATTTAAAATTGCCCCCTTTTTCAGCCTGTGCCCAAAGGGGGGGCCCCCCCCCCTTTGGGGAAAAATTTCCCCCGTTAATTGGGGGAGGGGGGGACAACCCCCTGGGCGGGGGGGGGGGAACCCCCCGGGGGTTTGGGGTTTTTTCCCCATAAAAACATACTGAGCTTGCTAAGGAACCAAGCCAATAAAAAAAGGAAATTTTCTATAGTTTTCAAATTTTTTCCTGCATTCGGGTTTCCCCGATTTGGGGTTTCCTTTAGGAAATTTTTTAACCCCAAAAGGGGCCAAAAAACTTTTTTTTCTTTTTTTTTTTTTTAAAATTTTCTTTTTTTCCTTTTTTTTTTTTTTAAAATAGGAACAAAAATAAACAAAAATAAATTTCCTTTTCCAAAACCTTAAAAAAAAACTTTGAAAATTTTATAAAGGGAAAAAAATTTTTTCATGGATTAAAAAATATAAATCTTTTGGGGTAAAAAATTTATGTTTAAAAAATGATCTTATTTGTAAAAAAATTTAAAAATTTTTTCCCTCCAACTTTTGAATTCTTTTCTAAAAACATTTATTAAAAGAAAAAAAAAGGGAAAAATTAAAAATTTATAATTTAAATCGGGTGTTTTTTGGAAAAAATTAAATTAGGTTTATTTTAAAAACTTATTGATTTAAAAATTTTTTAATTTTTTAAATAAAAATTCTAAAAGAAAAACCCCCCCCCCCCCCCTTTAAAATATAAATTTTGAAAAAAATTTTTGAATTTAAAAAACCGTGGAAAAAAAATTAAAAATGAAAGGAAAAATCTGGGGTAATTAAAAGGAAAAAATATTAAAAAGGGAAAAAGCATTTTTTAAATTTTAGAAGGAAACCCTTTAAAAATCCGTAAACCCCTTAAAAAACAAAAAAAAAAGAATTTGGAAAAAGCAAAAATTTGAACAAAATTATTCCCATTTTTTCAAAAATTGATTTTCAAAACTAAAAAAAATCCAAAAAAATTAAAAGGATTTTTTAAAAATCCCTCCATTAAATTAATAATTTCCCCTGAAAATTCCCCAACCCCATGGGGGGAAAATTAATGAAAAAAAAATAACGAACCAAAAAAATTTACCATTCCAAGCCTTTTTTTTTAAAAAAAAAATAAATTATCTTTTTTAAAGGGAAATGCAATTAAAAAAGTTCCCATTTCTATTTTTTTTAAAAATTTGTTTTCTTTATTTTCAAATTCCCTTTTTAAAAGGTTTTTTTTAAAAAACCCATTTTTTTTGATCTTTCCCTAAAAAAAAGAAAGGGGGGAAATTGACCCTTTTTTGTTCTATTTCTTTTTCGCCGGGGTTTAAATTGGTTGAATGTTAGATTTCTTTATTACAGAAAGAATCAATTTTTGCGCCCCAACCTTTTTTTAGACTTCACTTTTTTTTAAAACCCCCCCCGCCCCCACCCTTTTTTAAAATATCCTTTTTTTCAGTTTTTTCCCTAGCCCCTAATTTTCTTCTAAACCCCCTCTTTGAAAATCCCTTTTCCCCGTTTCCCGTTTTTCCCAAAGTACTCTAAAAGTCCCCCACCAAGCCAGTCTTCACTTTTTTTGACATAAAAAATTAAAAGGGGATGTTGATTTTTTTTCCCCCTGCATCAAAAAGAACCCCACCCCGGGGGAAAGGTAAAAAAGAGCTCAAAGAAAAATTTTTTTAGCATTGTTCGACAAAATGGGGCTTTGCTAACATCCCGGGTAGCAGGGGGAATTCCACAGCTATTAAAGAAAAAAAAAACCCCCGGGGACTGAGCTGCAAGCAAGAAATCAAATCCCCAACAAAAGCAAAAAAGGAGCTAAAAATTGGGGAATTGGGGATTGCCCCGCCAACGGGTTTGGGCTATTTAGAACACTAAGCATCTTTAAGAGTCTAGATCATTGCTTAATTCCTCAGTAATAAAGAAGCTTTGATACCTGCCACCATTGCTACCTCATATGGCAATCAATTTAGGGAGGAGATGAATAAAGCAAAAAACAAGGCATGCTTTGTTTGTGCTAATAGTTTACTTTTCTCCTCCTAAGAAATACATAATAAAGTAATGGTTTATTTGATGAAATTTGTGTGATTATAGAAAATGTACTATTTATGTATAAATGTATTTAGTTATCAGAAAAAAAAAAGAGTTTCCCTTTATAAGTCACTTTAGAAGTCATCTAAGATCACCAGAGGTTCAAATAACCTAAGCCACAAGGTAGAACAAATATGTCATGAACTTTCTCAGAAAATTCATTTCCAGCTAATATGGATTAAATATGTCCCAGAGAAACTACTGAGTGATTTCAGATGAGCTGCAAATGATTGCACTTAAAGAACAGTCGAATGACTTCGAAAGCAAATTCTAGTGCTCAAAACTTTGTCCCTAGCATGGAAATTGGATGTCTGTTCTCAGAAAGATCAGTCTCTGAGTCATGTGTTGTGCCCTGCAACATTGGAAATGACAGACCATGAACTCATCTACCCTGTAAATGTGATGTTCATGAGGGGGTAGAAAAGACAGAGAAAGCAAGCCAGTTCTGGTGGTACACCAGTACTCTCAGCACTCTGGAGGCTGAGGCAGGAGTATTGCTGTGTCTTGGGGCCTGTCTCGAACTACATATCAATACTCTGTCTTCAAAATATTGGAAAGAATGGGATTAGTTTGAAAGTGTATTTGGCCATTAGCATCCTAAGTGTTGTGATTAGTTCATACATCAAATATCTTCAGAGAAGAGCTCCATCTTTACTTCACATTTCTTGCTTGTTCATACTATATAATCTCTTTCCCATCCCTATATCTCTAAATATTTTACCAAAAATAATGATTACTTTGCCATTTTGAAGAAATTGTTGCTAAGTAAGAATTAAGCATTAATTTAACGTTTCCAGAACTTTCAGTTGCAGGCAGGCAGGGAGAATTTATTTGATTTAGATTTTGACAGATACTGTGAAGTTGTTTCATTGTGCCCTGGTTATTACCTTATATAGTTCGGTGAGATAGAACTTACACACACACACACACACACACACACACACACACACACACACATGGTTACATAATATTATTGGGTACAGAGAGGTAGCAAGGGGCAAAAAACATAGGATATACCATTTGCTGGTCCCTCAAATGTCACAAAAGCAACCTGCTTCCAATTAAAAGTAAGATTTATTGTTTTCTAATCCCAATAGTAAATAATAGTCATAAAATATTGCAAATCTATTTACTTTACATAAAGGTATTTACAGTACACATTTCAAACCCTTTACTAATTTATATAAGAAGTAATTCTTTATGAAAACATGAGCCTTTGTTACCTTCCAACATCCAAATCTTGCAAACAAACCACAAAGCTTCGTAGCAAGCATGTCCAGGAGAATGCTTAAAATTAAGTCATTGAGAATCAATTTATGATTCAAAGATAAAGTAGAAAGTGAAAATATTCACTCTACCATGGTGCAGAGTTATCTAACACAGCTAAAGCATAAACAAAATGCTAAACAAACCAGAAAAGGAAACTATGAAGAAGAAAGAGCATGATTGAGTAAATATTAGCTGAAGTAGATTTTAAATGATGGATCAAATTTACATAGGTAGAGAAGAATTTACTCTAGATGCAAGTGTCCAGGGAAATAACCAACAGTCCTTTGTGTATATGACTGGTGTTAGAGTTCGCTTCATGGAGAACAGACTTTTGCTCACCAACTGTGAAAATATATTATGCATTGCACGTTCATCCAGCATCCTTTTTTTTTCTCAATTTATTTTAACCCATAACATATTTTGAATTTTGATGAAGTGCTGGATTTCTAGATGGTTAAGCATACGTAGTCACAAACATTTCAATTTTTGTTTATGAACATAGGCTTAAAGTACCTTTTCTATTTTCGTTTATAATTAGTGAGTCTACATGAATTCTTCTATCTCTTTGTCTTCTAGCTTATGAAGCCAAGAAAATATTATTTCCAGGACCTTTTTCAATTTAAAGAATATGTTTGAAATTTTAATACAGAATGTAAAGCCATGTGAGACATAGTAATTTATCAATGGTAACTCAGAGTAATTGACAGACAAGAGCCACTATAATTTTGCAATAAAAGCTCAAATATTGGATAGAGAAGTGTCATTTAGGTTTTTCTTTTCTGGTTGATGTATGCAAAGACTGCAAAGTACAAAGTTGCCACCTCTTCTGTTAAGGCCAAAGTATGTTGCTGTAATTAAAAAAATTATCATATGTCACTTGTCAAATTTCTAATTTCTTATTAAAGGTAAAGAGAATATTAGTGATGTGGACCATGACACAATAGATATTTGCAAACTGTTCTTAAATCGAAAATACTATCTTCAGAAGGTTCTCTATACTGTTCAATTCCGAGAGAATATTTACTCAAGAGAGTATAACATGAAATTGTACCGCTGATCTCCAATGATTTCAACCTTTTTTTTTTATATATATATATTTTTTGCTGTCTGTCACTGATCTCAAACATAAAACAATTTGGATTTGTGTGTGTGTGTGTATGTGTGTGTGTGTGTCTGTATGTGTATCTTCAATCTTTGCAATTTTATTAATCATTCCATTAATTTAAATCTCAAAAGATATTCCCCTTCCTGGTTATCCCTCCATAAACCTCTCATCTTATATCTGCCCTCCAAACTTCCCTTTGCCTCTACGAGGGTGTTCCCTCATTCCCTATTCTCTGCCGCCTTATCACACCAGCATCCACCTACACTGGGTGACAAACTTCCACAAGATCTAGGGACTCCCCTCATATTGATGTCAGACAAGGCTGTTCTCTACTTCACATGTATCTGGAGCTATGGATCCCTCCTGTACACTTCCTGGCTGGTGGTCTAGTCTCTGGGAGCACTGGGTGGGCCCACCAGCCAACATTGTTCTTCCTTTGGGGTTGCAATCCCCTCAGCTCTTCCAGTCCTTCTGCCCACTCACCAACTGGGTTCCTCTAGCTCAGTTCGGTTGACTCCAAGCACCTATGTCTGCATTGGTCAGTTGCTGACTGAACCTCCCTAACAACAGCCACACCAGGTTCCTGTCAACAAGCACCACTTGGCAACAGCAACAATGTCTCTGTGTGGTGTCTGCAGACAGTATGGATCCCCAAGAGGGGATCCTGGATGGCCCTTCCTTCAGTCTCTACTCCATTTTTGTCCCTGACTTTCCTTTGGACAGGAACATTTCTTGGTAAAACACTTTGAGATAGGTTAGTGGCCCCATCTCTCAACTGGGAGCCATGCCTATTTACTAGAGGTGGTCTCTGCAAGTTCTATCTCCTATTCTACGTGCATTTCAGCTAAAATCATCCCCATTGAGTCCAATTTTTTGAGGAACCCAAACTGATTTCCAGAGTGGTTGTACCAGCTTGTAATCACATGGTCAGACATTTAGAGGTGACAGGAGGAACATTACAGAATAAAGGAAATTGTCTTCTTCTGTCTTCCATTGGGTACTACAAATCACAGTGAGTGCTATAGTCAGAAAATGGACCAGGAAGATGGATATTTTGAAAAGAGGTAGTTTATAGTCTCAAGTAATAACTCATAACTCATGGATACAAGAGGCATAATAGCTTCCCTCTATTCTGATCTGGTGGGTAGTTTGTATTTTTCATCTGTATTAGTCATTACTTTCACTTTGCTTTAGCAATGAACACTATACACACACACACACACATACACACACACACAGAGGGAGGTATTCGTGTTAGATATTGTCTACTCTAATTAATTAAAATTTCCACTTGAAGGCTGTTCCACCTTATTCCTTTTTTGTTTGTTTGTTTTTGTTTATTCTGATAACCCACAGTAATTAATGGCTTCTGAATATCTGTTAAGAGTAACACTAAACATAGTCTTATATATTAGCTTCATTTGAGAAGATAAGTCTTCAATATAAAATCATTGTTAGAGTCAGATGACAAAACTATTGGAGAATCTAATTTAGTGGTTAGTTTGGTTTTGGTTTTGTACAAAAGATGGCTGGAAAGCATTGGGGAGCACATGAACTTCGAAGTTCGTATAAAGTTGATATGACAATAGATCTGCTACATTTCATCAAAGTAGGATGTCAAATTAATGGAAAGCCGCAAAAATTAAGGGTAAGGTAATGTACCATCATCAGATATTATAGTAGTATCCTGAGGAATCTATATGACTATTGTGTCAATAATATATTTATAATACTATTATATAAAAATTTTAGTTTTAATTTATGGAATTAATATCATACTAGCATCAGAAGAAGTTGCATAAATCCTACTTGCTTGTAAGTGTATTACCAGAGACAAGAGTGCTAAAATTGAACCTGAAAATGCTTTGTATAATAGTTACATGTAGTAGCAGCTAAGGCAGCACCACAAACCTACTAACTACAGGTCAGTTTTCTTCTATAAGTTCAAGTCATGAACATAAGGTAACCTAGTTATTGTTCTATAGAGGTTGAGATTGAATCAGTGTTGTTCATTCTTTACTCTAACCTCTGCCTACATCATCTCTGCTAATGAGCTCATTGTGACAAGCATTTTCTACTGTGACCACTGATTCCAGAGTAGTCTGGTCTTGTTATTCAATCATTCATATACAGACAATTCTAAATGACTTAAGGTTAATCAATACATGATAATCAGGAGGAAAGGATGTATATACATAAATTAAAGTACACTCTAGAAATGTTGTTAATTTAACTTTAATAGAGTAGACCTAATTTTACCCTATAATGCTGCATATAGTACATGGAAGTTAATTTAAAACATTAGAGTGTAGAAAAATCTTTTAGTTATAATTTAATCTCAAGCAGGTTTTAGAAGGTGAAGTAATTATCAGGGTGTGAACTTCAACTTTTACAAATATTATATGAATGTCTTTTTGCTAAATGCTTAACTTTTCATGTCTTAGTTTTCTAAAATTTAAAATTTAGCAGAAATCAACATATCTAAACATACTTAACATTGATGTAAATACATTGAATATTTACCATTGAGATACGTATTCTCATAATTTATGGAACTAAATCAATAATAATAGGATTGCTCCCTGTCTAAGTTACACACTCATTAAGAATACACTAGTTAATAAAATGAAGTAAAATAGTGCTTTGAAGTATTTTTACATATATTATTTTAACCACTAAATTAAGGGCCTTTTCATGTATACTTGTGTTTAAACCATTTTTACAGAGCACCACTAACTAAATGATACATGTAAGAGAATAAAAAAAGGATCCTTGACCTATGGAAGGTGCCCTGACAACCATAATGTCCAGAACTTCTTTTGGACATAAGTGATTACCCAGAAAATTTATACTATTCAAAGTGATTGGCACAAGTAAGAAAGACAGGAGTGAAAATGAGAAAAATAGAATACAACATCACAATTTTCATCTATGCTTACCCATAGACACAAAATACGTTCTGCTTCCAAGTAGTACAATGTCCACTCTATATTTATGTATTACTCCATCCTTACTTCATTCATCTTACTTTCATGAAAATACAACAAACCTGTGGGAGACATAGAGGAGACCATCAGTCCTATAGGGAAATTAGTATCTGTGAACTCTTACATTAAAATATAAGAAGAACATAATTGTATGACAACACAAATCAGGCATTTTCAAAAATCAAATCAAACCAAACTTCAATGCAGAAGGTGAGAGCAAAGAGCATATAGTATAAAGGAAGAGGAGGAGGAAGTAGTGCAATTTTAAACATACAATACATACATATATGTAAAGTTAAAAGTTAAAAATGATAGAGTACATATCTATAAGAAATAAAAACAGAAATTAATAAAATAGAAGTGATGAGAACAATACAAGCCGCATGGAAGCTAAGAGCTGGTTCTTTGAGAAGAAAAAACAGATCAACAGACTCTTGATCCAATTAGTCAAAAGAAAGCAATTATCCAAATGAACCCAATCACGAAGAATGGGAAAACACTCAGACATCACAGAAATTCAGAATATGTTAAGTGAATACTTTGAACACCTGTAAGATTAAATTATATAATCTAAGAAGAATGGAAAAGTTTATTAGATTCATCCTAACGACCAAAAATAAGGCAAGAAAAGGTTCACAACTTAAACAAAATAAGAATAATACTTAGATCTGTGAAGATACAGAACTCTACAAGTATCCATGCTTGGTAACTAGAGTGTACTTTACCTTCCCCAAACACAAACATGATGATAAATTTTTCCTATGTCTTCTTCCTAAGAACTTATGATATGTGTATTCTCCAATAGCGACTTAGTCAAGTACAATAAAATCTTTGGATGTCTCAGGATCAAAGGAACCAACGTATCATTTATTTTGTCGGTGGTATTTGAATCAGACATAGATGATTCATGTTTTTGATGTTGATACTGAGGATGGATGTTGATAGTAATCTTGTAATTTTAATTTTAGCAAATGTTTCAAGCACAATAGCATACATGGACATGTAAAATGGTCTCTAAGCTAGTAGCAGGTTTACATGGCATTCGGGTTGCTTTTCTTTTACAAATGGAGAGAGATTATTCATTCTTTTATTTGGTAGGAGCTGGCTTTCCTGAGGTGTTTGGTCCCCTTTTCTTTCCTCAGATTTATGAGCCTGGCAGGCTTTTCTGTCTATTGCTGAAAAGACTATTGTGCCCGTGTACACACCGTCCCAGCAAATAATTTATTTCAGACCTCCAAGAACATTCTTCTTTCAGCCTCAAAACAGGGATTTTTCATTTCAGTCATCAGTCCCAATCTCAGCAGTGATTTCGCAATGTCAGTATTCATCTTCAATAAAGGAAGAAAAAAATTAGAGCTGAGGATGCTTTGATGTAGAAAAACAGAAAGGTGAGAAATAGTTCTCGATTTTATGCTACCATTTCCAAAATTTGGTTCGTATTAAGTACAATCTTTTAAAACCTCATTTTTCTTTTCTTTTTCATTTCTGTCTGTTTCTTTTTGTGATTTCAAAAGATATTTTAAAATCAATACTCTATTAGCAAAACATTTGATTATTTCATTAACTGAAAGGCAACATTATTTTAGATATAAAGAATAATCTTTTGCCTTGACTTACCCAAGGTTATCTGTCATAAATGTCTAATGTGTGACTTTAGTGAAAGAATAGTTGTTACAGATTTATTCATTTTCATTGCCTGAATTACTATGGCTGAGATATGTTTATAATCCCTGTTGATATTTATCAATTACAGAATAATCTTCTATATAGCCAATAACATGAATTGCTATGCCCTTTTAAGGGTAGATGAGACCAACTTTGATAATTTTATAGCTCATTTTTTTAGGAACAGAGCAAATGTAGTTGGTTTTGACCTTTTAAGTCTTTTCATAAAATCACTCAAACAGGAAGATGATTCTTTAACCTCTCATTCTAAAAGGAAACCTGACTTTTAAAGAAATGACCAGAGAGAACTTGCCTATAATCCTTAACAATTTGACAAAGGTACACATTTATCATTTGATTTGAAGGTCTCAGACTAAACCTGTGGTGCTGACATTTCAGAGTCAGTGGATATTACATTTTACTCTTCTTTCGTTGATAATACCTTTGTGTGTGTTAAAATAAACTACATGGGCACTAAGTGTCCAGAATGTTGAACAGGAAAGGTGACTCTCATATATATCCATAGACAGAGAGGTTATACCCTAACTGTTTCTTTGTACAGCATTATGAAAAGCAGCTAAAGGTCTTAGGCATCAGGTAAAATATAGACATTTATTCAGAAATACTATATATTCTAAAATTTTAGATCAAAATAATAAATTGCCTATAAAATATAACTGCTCAAAAAGTTTGTCCACCAGTTATAAAATTAATATATTATTCATCAAGGATTACTGATTAAGATGGCTTTGAAAAAGTCTCTTTTCTTTTCTATATTAATATTTCTAAGAGTGCTAATTTGTTTTCCAATAATAAAACTTCTTACAAGGACCTTGCTGGCTTTGGGGTTGGGAAAAGGGCTCAGCTGTTCAGAATGCTTACTGCTTTTCCCGAGGACACAAAAATCAGTTCTCAGCATGCACATAGGCAATTCACAAAAGCTTATAACCCCAGCCAGGAATATAACTCCTCTTCTGATCCTATGGATACTCCCATATATAGCCAGAGATACGACACCTTCTTCTGGATTCCACAGGTTCTTCCACATAGTTTGCTTTCAGTCATATACTCACACATATTAAATAAATAAATAAATAAATAAATAAATAAATAAATAAATAAATAAATAGTGTTGTCAATGAGTTAAGCATTCCTATTATATTAACTTCTGAGATTAATTCAACATTTTAGAAAAAAGAGAGGAATAGGAGTAATTTAAAAAAAAAAAAAAAAAAAAAAAAAGCTGTCAGCACAGGAAGACCCAAGGAATCCTTGAGATCACCTAACTTGTTAAAAAGCCAAGGATTGTAGGACCATGAAAGGCAACTTGGTTTCTAGTTGAGCAAGGGCTGGAAACTGCTTGACATGCCAGGTGATCCTGAGGGACCCCAGATGGGACTCAGGTGACCCTAAGGGACAGAATACATTTAGCCACACTCCCAGACTCCAGGCTCCTGACATAAGACAGAACCTCTCCATAGATCTGTGCTTTATAGTCATGTCAGACAATGTCCCCTATCCCCTCCACAGGTAGAGGGCATGACTACAGGCCAGCCTCAAGACAGAACTCCATATTAATGAGATGCTGAAAGGCCAGAGGGTCATAGCCAATTAAACATTCCTTCCCAGACCCTCCTTCTTGCAAAAGGTATTTAACCTCAGGCTTGCTCTAAAAATACTGGGGTGCAGTTTCTCATCTACCTTTCACCATGACAATAAACGTCTTAAGACCATGGACTGTTTCTATTCTTTGAGACCTGCCGTGGGCAATAGTAGAGCAGGTCTTCATCTACAGAGCCACCACCTAATCTCCTGCAGAAGAATTCTCTGCATTCCCAAGTCATGGAGACCACTAACCCAAGCCAAGCCAAGTGATCAGCCGTGACCCAGCCAAAACAAGAACTCTCATTCCTGTGGGATACAGTCCGAGCTTCTCCCCCTGTCCCCTTCTGCTGTGGGCCAATCCAGGCCATAAGCTCCCACTTCATTCTTGGCCATTCCACAGCCTGCCAGTAGTGCCTGGTGGCCCAAGAGCCTGAGAACCAGATCTCCGGCTCCCTGCAGGACCTCAGACTGTGCTCTCCAAGTCTGGAACAGGGTTCTGCATCTTCACATAGCCCAATGCCCTCTGGGCACCAGAGTGAGAGAGCACAGTCAAATTCCCTCACCTTTGTCCCCACAAGAGTTCCTAGTCCCATGGCAAGACAGATGCCATCAGTCATGTAAGGGCAACACTCCAAGCCACTCCACAGATAGAGGATGTGACCTGTGGTCACATAGCCTCATAACAGATCTCTATTTTAATGAGGTACCTAAAGGGCTGAAGGGCTTAGCTAATTAAGCTTTCCTTCCTAGACACTTCTCCTTGCAAAAAGTTATTTAACCTAAGGCCTGCCCTGAGCAAATGGGATTTGGTTTTTACTCATCCACTTTCTGCCCGGACAATAAATGTCTCAAAACCATAGACTGTCTATGGATCTATACACTGGGAGCCATCATGAGGAGCAATGGAGAAGGACTTCACTTACAGAGCTGCCATCTAGTCTCCAGTAATAGGCTGCTCTGTGCTCCAAGCCATGACCACCAAGCCAAGCCAAGCCAGCTGCACACTTAAAAAGCCAAGAACTCGACCTGAGGGACGGAGTCAGAGTTCCTCTCTCCCTCTATATTCTCAGCTCTTCCATGGCTCCCAGCAGCAATGTGTGGGTGCCCCAGAGCCTGAGAACCAGATGGCTCCAACCTCCCTGCAGGCCTACAGGCTCCCCACCCAGCTCTGGCTGTCCTCAGAACCTCAGACTACGTTCCCCACCCCTGGAGCTGTGTCCCGTAGTCTGACACCCCAGCCTCCAGCCCCTGGCACCAGCCTGAAGTAAGCGGAGTCAAAACCGCCTGCCCAAGCAACCTGAGCCCTGTGGCAGACCAGACAAGGGACCCCATTTAACTCTACATGTTCTCTGCCATGAGCACCCCAATTTAGAATATTCAAGTGAAGACTTCAGTGAGTTTCTCAGTTTCATATGTGTTACTAAACTACTTGGCTTTCCACCATTCACAAATCACTACTTTGCTTTTAGTAGCAGAAATATTCCAGCCAGAACACTGCTCTTATCCAAAGGGTTATAATTAAATGTGTCTCATAATACTAATATTGAATGTTGTTTTAATTCTTATAAATACAGGTATAAGAAGAATATTTGCAATATTATATTTAATTTCCTGATGTCTCTTCTCTGTGACTGTAGTGTTTCGATCTTAACCCACAAAAGCTAGTTTAAATTGTTCATTCCTGAATGAATAACTTAAAGTATTTTGAAAAATCTCAAATATTTTTCATGATCTGTTTATTGTTGTTGTTATATATAATAATTATTTACTCCTTGATTGGTGGCTGATATTTGTTGCTATTCCTGTAGCCTTTAGGCATGACCAATAGAATCCAGAGGAAGAGCACTCTGGGAATTCCTGCTTTAAATTATTACATGTTTCTCAGTTTGGGCTCAGGTCACATAGAAAGCTTGCTCTGGATGAACTTAACTGCTATGGAAAAGGTGTAACTATCATTAGTCTGCCACACAACGAGGAAGCATATATGAAAATGTACACAGAAAGATATAGAAATTCAGAAAGAAAGATATATTATTTGCCATCTGATTTATGACCACACAAGCTCAGTAATTAATCAAATGAGTGATTGTATTTTCTTGAATATTCCAGTCTTGATGAGTGAAGTTCTGATCATCGCCAGCACTGGATGTAAGCCATGTGACCTAGTTAAGTTATCCTTGCTAAATTCAGTCCATGTGCTCTGAGCCAGCCCAGATGTGTCTCAGTCACATGGAGTAAAGACACTGCGTCCACACTCTGTCACATGCAAACTTACAGGATTGTGACTAGAAAAATGACTTAACCACACACACACACACACACACACACACACACACACACACACACACTATAAACTTGGGCTGATATATATAACACATTACACTGTATACCAATACGTTACAGACTGGCATAAATGGCACTTCTTTACCACAGTTTGATAAAGGTTCACATAGGCGATGTCTGCATCCTGCCTTGTGATGGAAATATTATTTCTGCTTCATTAAAATAGTTCAAAGCTACCACATATACTTCATGGCACATGCAAACTGTGGTCACAAACATAATGCTTTCTAGATCTTCTCTGAAGCTGGGTGACCATCCTCCTTACTGACGATATCATTTCTATCCTGTGTACTTACTGACGATGTCATTTCTATCCTGGCTGTACTACAGGCCATTCCTGTAAAGTTGTATATTAGATTTCAAAATAGTTGAATGAATCTTTCATCACTCTAGGTAAAATTTCTTCATGAATTGCTGAACATTAATTCTTTGCTGAACATTCTGTCAATCCAAATTCATGACAAACATAGCTTTTTGATTATAAGCTAAGCAGTTTATAATATTTAGTGAATTATCCTGAAAGAATTGGTGTATTGTACTAAACTATCAAACTTTACATTATTAAATTACCTATATGAGTCCTTAAAGAATATTTTTTTTTAAAATAATGAGGTTTACATCGAACCTTGTTGGTAAATTCGTTTATAAAAGCATATAACACATATTTCCCCTTTTTCTCTAAAATGGAACACTGCCTATCAAAGAATATTATCAATTCCCAACAATGACTGTGTTTTTGTTTGGTTTGGTTTTTTTTTTTTTTTTTTAGTTTCTACTGATTTTAGGAAAGATTAGTTATTTAAAAGGTAATGTTTAAACTATACATACATTATTTTGAGTATATGAAGGGCCTGTGGGATAGCTAGAAAAGTAAAGACACTTCCTGCCAAACATGATAGCTTGAGTTTGATTCCTAAGCCTGGGTTGGTAGTAGGAGAGAAACAATTACAAAAGTTGACTTTCAGCCTGGCGGCGGTTTCACACACCTTTAATCCCAGCTCTTGGGAGGCAGAGACAGGCAGATTTCTGAGTTGGAGGCCAGCCTGGTCTACAGAGTGAGTTCCAGGACAGCCAGGGCTACACAGAGAAACCCTGTCTCGAAAAACCAAAAAAAAAAAAAAAAAAAAAAAATTACAAAAGTTTACTTTCAAACATGTTGCAGCACACACACACACACACACACACACACACACACACACAAATCAGTCAAGAAACAAATAAATGTATTTAAATAAATGTATTTAAAAAGAGGGTCAAGAGATGGGTTAGTGGTTAAGAACACTTCCTAATATTACCAAAGACCTGAGTTTGGTTGGTTTCCATGGAACATCTACGGGACTGTTCAACATTCGATACCTAGACCACTAGCACCAAGAACTCTAACACCCTCCTATTGGCTTTCACAGGTACCAGTATTCACATACACAATCACATACTCAGATACACATATATTCACACAATTAAACATTAACTATAATAAAACATATATAAAATACACTAAGTACCTCTAATGATTTATATGGATTTGTTAGTGAATTGTTTTCCTGGAGAATAAAATATTCTATAGTTTGGAACTTGCATTGTCTATATAATTTAATACATTTTAATTTACAACTTGGTCACTAAACAGAATATACAATTTTAAATTTTACTTGTATTGAGGTTAACAGTTCAAAACAATGCTTTAGAATTATTATTGTTTTAAAAATATAAGGCAGTCACTTAATATCCAGTTTAGTATTACTTGTTTCCCCTAAATAACTTTGTTTTTAATGGTGCCTTAATAACTGGTGGATAATGTAAAAGTAATAATAAATCAAAGGTCTCGTTCTTTTCCTAGAGAAGATGGAAGTTTTCAGATTTTAACTTTTAGTCTACCTTTGAGAAATGCAAGCTTTAACCAGATTTTATTCTACAGGCCAAAATCAGAAGAGTAGCATGTTCTACCTTGAAGAGAAATACTTATGTTCTACCTGAATAACATTTTTCCCAAGTATTTTACATTAAGGAAGAAATGACTATTACCATTTTTATTTAAATTAGATTAACACCTTTGGTTTGGTTGCAAAAATTACTCTAATCTGCCACAGAACATAACTTAAATTGATTTGAGGAAGTTTGCATTCTAAAATATTGACTATCGAAGAAAATTTAAGTTTGTTTATCAGAAAAATGCCTATTTAGTCCATGTCTGATATTGTGTATATTACTTGAGATAAAGTCCTTGTATGTATTTGTGTGAATGGTGTATATGTATGTTAACTCTGTGTACTGTTGCATATATATGCATATGCATTGGTATGTGCATGCGTGCATGCATATGTGTGTGTGTTTGTGTGTGTGTGTGTGTGTGTGTGTGTGTGTATGTGTGTGTGTGTGTATTACTCTTTATCTTATATTTTTAACTCAGAATCCTGAACCTAGAGCTCACTGTTACTGTTAGACATGTTTGGCCATTTAGCCTGTTGGATCTTTGATGCTCACCTGACCCCAGCTGTTGGATGGAAAATATATATTAGGAGCCAAAGATTTGTTGACTGTGATGCTGAAGATCTGAGCTCAAATATCTATGCGTCATACAGTAAGCTTTTATCTACCATTTCTCAGTCTTTAAATATAATTTTAAAATATATGAGTTTTCCTATGCTCATGAGCAACTCATCTAGCAAGGAAAGCTAGTCATAAAAAAAATGAGCAAACATATCAGGTGCTACTTGGGACTTCCTACTTATCCTCATCTCACATCTTTAAATATACCTAATTTTTATTATGCACTTTTTCTAATGTGACTCTGAAGTTGAAGGTAATATTCCAAATATGATCAAATATGCAATGATTTTTAGCAGTTTATTACTGCTCATTGCATTAGTTTACTTACTAAAACTACTTACCATTTAAAATAACATTACAGTTATAAAATTTAAGTATAATACATGTCACTAGTGAAGAATTGAGAACGTGTTAGTGAATCTTAATGCATCCAGAAAAATCATAATTACCTTCCTCCTCTTGTTCTAAATACAGTCTAAGTCACAGGAGTTTTTGTAGAAAGTACATTATGCTGCTAGTAGGGCTCTTCCATTCGCCCTGCTTCTTAGGTTAGATTTGACTGTAGCGCAGTGGGAAACTTTTCTATTTCAAATATATGATTCATTTCTTTCAGTTTCTCTTTAGAGCAGTATCCATTGTGATGTCTGAAATGAAATTTACTATAAAAATATAGACTAACAAATTCAACAACTTACAGAAAAGAAGAAAACTTTAGAGTGACAATAATCACATTAATAGCAATGATAATATTTATAGACTGGTTAATTGAGACTTTTTGGCAAAAAATAAAAATGAATTTAAATTGTCAGAAGAAAAAATGAAGATTTAGGATTCAGCAGATGCCACTATTACAGCTGTTAAGGTTCACATGTTCTTTTCGTCTAGACCATCTAAATTTTATTGTAAAAGTTTTGTCAGCTGAAAGCTATCAACATCTACCAGACATGCTACAAAAGGAAGGTGCCATCTGTTTTACATATTGACATGATGCCAAGAGCAAGTTGTCTTTAGGATAAAGCCATTGTTGTTATTACCCTGGAAGTGACATCAAATAAGTGATAAACACATTTATTTTACTTGTAAATGCATATTTCACTCCCATGTTTGTGTTTGCTTAAAGAATTATGTCTAATTATTCTCCCAGGAGGCACTATACAGGCATTAATGCCATCTGCAGGAAAGAGACAAGACTGAAATCACCACTAATTAATGTACATTTAGGGTAGCAATCCATTAGGGCCCTTGGAGTAGTTGGGTATGTAGTGAGCCATTTGTAATTACAACAGGTATTGCAAATATTAAAAAGCACTTCAAATCTCTTAATCTTATGAATGTAAAATACATTTATTCCATGTTTTCTACGGAGAAATTTGTAAGTTGAACATATAAAGAAGAAAAAATGTTTTGGAGGCCTATGCTGTTCTAAAATATTAAATCATGTGCAGGTTTGTTTCTGTGAGAATTCACTTAGAAAGACCAGTAAAGGAGTGGCATAATAAGAGCTACATCTGGAAATGCGGAGATTGCACTGGCCAAAGGGATAACAGAGAACTAGCTCATGAGGCAACTTATGTCCCTTTGCTACACATCTTCTCTAAGTACTGATCTAAGGTTGAGGTGCAATTAATCCTTTGATGAGTCAGTAGTGACAGGTGTGTGTGTGTGTGTTTAACAAGGAGTGGAGTTAGAATTAGTAAAAATTAGTCATATTTTGTCTTAGTACTGCCAATCTTAAAGCCTTCTTTGAACTGCATTGCTGACTTCATTTTACAGAAATTTTTAAAATTGTATTTTCATAGCCTCCTTGATATTCCATTTGTGTCTAGTTGTCTTACTATTTCTATAAAAACACAAAATCTAAATAAGTAACTGTTTAGATTATGGAGGAATGAAGTTTTAACAAGATGGGGAGAGTCAGAAATACTCAACCTCTGAAGGCAGAGATTCTAAAATGACCAGTAGTGGATGAGAGAAAGCAAATTTATTGTCTATTTTAAATAAAATAAATTACAGTTTATGTTCAAGGGAACTTATTAAACCACGCAGTTGTGTTGGTAAATTTTTTTCCCATTTTGTAGGAGCCTGAAAGGTAGAGGACACCAAGAGAACACATACCATAGAATCAACTAAACAGTGCTCATGGGGGTTCACAGAGACTGAAGCAACAATCACAGAGCCTACATAGGTCTAAGCTAGAATCGTTGCATATATTTTATAGTTGTTAGCTTGTTGTTCTTATAGGACTCCTAACAGTAGGAATGTGGGGGTGTGTCTGACTTTTTTACCTGCTCTTGCAACCCTTTTTCTCCTACTGGATTCCCCTGCCTATTGTCCATATGAGGGTTTGTGCTTAGCTTTTTACTATCTTGTCATGTGGTGTTTGTTTAATATCCCTGGGAGTTCTGATTTTTTTTTTCTCAAGGGAAACTGAAAAGACATGGATCTGAAGAGAGGGGTGGTATGTATGAGGGATTGATAAGAATAAAGAGAGGGAACACTGTGATAAACTGGGGTGGGGATATATTGTATGAGAAGAGAATTTTTAAAAGAAAAAGGAAAGAAAGACATGAGTGTATGGTTTTGCTTCCTGAAATTCTTTCTCAACAAAAAGTAATTCTGCTCCTGCTAAATGACAGAAACAGCACTTTGACATAAGAGTTGATGAAATGTATTTTATCTTGAATGTCTTAACTAATGTCCTACACACAACATGCATTTGGTGAGTAATCTAATAAGAAGATGTGAGAAAATTATCACTGAAAAAGTCCTTGATGTTTTTGTTTATTCAAATAAAAATGCCAAAGTAAAAATGAGAAACTTATAAATTTTAGTAATGCTTTGCTAACTGCTATTAATAGCAGACACTGATTTAATAATATTTTTGAGTCATGATATTCATTCTTCTTGGGATGGCACTACTTCCTCTGGCAGGTAACATTACATCATTTCATTCATTTATCTTCCTGCGTACTTTCTATTTTTCTGAAACTGTTTAAGGTATTTTAAATTTATGCACTGGAAAAGAAACTGGAGTTTTACAGAAATGAGGATTAGACAATGATTAAATAATGGAATACTTCATAAAACAAACAAACACTAGAGAGTAGTATGACAATATTTTTTCAGTGAAAATTCAAAATTTCATTAGAAAGAAGAAAAAGAAATTGGTCATTCACAAATTGATATATAGGCAACACCTTAACAACTGAAAAAGTCAGGAAATCATAGAGTTCTTGATTTCTCAGTTTTCTACATTCTGACAAGTACCATATGTTGTCAATGTTTTCTTTTTTTCTTAATCATGCATAGTCATGGTGTGTGGTGTGTCTGTATACGTGAAATATACATTTCTTCATGTGTAGAGATAGGTCACAAAGGACAATTAGTGTGTCAAATTCTTAATTATCCATCATTACTGTGCTGGAAGCTTCTAATCTCATTTCATATTGTTTATTGGAAAATGGGTATGAGGTTTTCAATAGTTTACTTCTCAGCTGTGTGGGATTTTTTGAAGGAAAGCCAATGTGCAGATGAAATAGTATTTTAATGTGGGAAAGATATGTCTCCCATAACTTCCAGTATTCTGACACTAAGAGCTTTCAATAGAATATGCTTTTTAAAATTTTTTATATTTTGAAAAAATATTAATTTGATAAAGGTGCCAGAAGCATTACAATGTAAGTTATACAGCTATACAACACAGAGAAATATGAAACACACTCAAGTTGGAAGGAGATAGAAAAATGGCACTATGAATTCCAATAGATGTATAATTCCCCAAACCTGCTCAATGAAATTTAAATTATTGTTCTTAATAATAACAAGAAACTGACAAAATGTAAAATAAATAAATTGGATAGGATGTTTAAATCTAAAATATTAACTACTGCTCTAAATATAAATACAGCTGACAATTTTAAATAAAGTATTAAATGTAGATAATTTAATTAATGCAAAAGTGAATATTACTTCTGAATTAGTAATAATATAATCAATTGGGATTAACTTTGTCATGTAAAATAGTAACTTAAATTGTAGTCTGTTAGCTAAGTAGCAAATGCATATTTCTTATTTGGGATGGATAAGAAAAATGTATTGGTAGAATCAACTTCTTATTAAATAATCAGGAATTTTCTTAATAAACTCTAGAGCATACTGTCTAATATGCAGAAAATGTAAAATGTACAGGAAAAGAGGTACAACTGAATCTCATTTTTACTGTAAGATAGACTTTGAAACTATGTTGATTTACAGTTGTAAGTATGAAAAATGTTTGGCTATTGTGTCATCTCTTCATTTTTAAACACTGATAGAATTTCAATTTCAATGCTCTCATTTATTTGCTGATATGTCTTCAAATGTCTCAACTCACAGAAAATTTGCATTGTATATTTACTAATGTTTGCATTTCAGCACCACAGAAATCATATTTTCTTGATATCTTGTGAGTCTTATTTAATAAAAACACAATAGAGAATTGAAACCGAGGAGAAAATAATCTTCCTTGATTTTTGATATTTCTATATGTTATTATTTAAAAACACACCTATTAAAATACCATCAAAATTTGAGCTAAAATGATGTCAATATTCTCATGTAGTCTATACACATATATACCACACAAGAATGTAAAAAAAAATTTGATTCATTTCTACTGTTTTGCACAAATTTCTAAAGCCATGGCAAATAGTGAAATAAATTAAATCATGATGATTTTGCTTATAATTAGGTAATATAGGTAAGACCAAATTAGCATTCGTAAAATATTTGTAAATTACTACAGTGATAGGATTCATTTGAATTGTCAAGTTCCCAATCTCATCCAGGAAATGATCAGCCAAACAGGGTAAAAAAACAAATATCAGATTCTGGTCTATCAGTATTATAGGTAACATCTTACACTATGATGTCATAAATAGTTTTTTGACAATATAAAAATAATAGAAAAATAGAAAAAATGAATAAAAGTAGTTAAACATCTTTTAAGGCTATTCTGGTATGATGTTTGTTAATAGCTTGAAAAATATTTAAACTAGCATTCTCATGAATTTTTTGATAACTTGGTAAAATAGTAGAATCAGCCAAGGCATCCTTTGCTTATCATTTTATCTTTCCCATATTCATTTGACACATGTCCATTGAGAGTCTTTGTGGCATACTGGGATCATTGGGTAAAGAAGAAAATCTACAGTAAACACTCATCCAGTTATGAAATTATTGACTGGGCAAAGGTAAACAAAATGTATGGTGGTGATTTTAAACTATGAAGAACATAAACAAGGAAAGCATCTTAAAGACCTTGGCAATAGCATCATGTTTTAGTGCTATAAAACACATGGATATTGTGGAGAAGATTGGACTGGGGAGAGGAAAGAATGAAGATAATGCTCCCCAGGAACACCGTATCTGATGTATGCAAAGCATATCACAAGTAGGACTGAGCCTTGGAGAGAGGAGGCAGAAAGCAGAGAAAAGTCAGCATCTGAAGTTTGAGAGCTGTCTACACACTTAGCATGAGCCACGCCTGCCTGAGGGAGCAGAGACTTAGTGTGTATTTTTGTTATGCTTTCACTCTAGAAAGGGTCAAAAGGCCTTAGTAGAAAACAACATAATGCTTAAAGTAGATGAATTATTAATTATATTGTGTGCATTTTATGATAGCAACTAATTGTGCTAAAATTAGTCTAAATTTCCTGACCTTGGAGGAACTGCATTAACTTATAATTACTTTTAGAATGCTTTTTGTTACACTTTGAAGGCCTTATGAATCTAAAATGCAATGCAAAGGTTTTCAAGAAATAGGCTTGATTATATCCTGTAAAATAAAAGAGTGTCAAATTTAACTTTGATGAGACATTTGTTTCTCTAATTATGAATTTTTATTTGATTCAAAAGAGTTTGAACTAAAAACAGCAAGTTCCAGGAGCCTGCATGCTTACATAAGTGTTCTTTGATGTTTTAATTTACATACATTTTACATCTATGTATATCTATATTTTATATATGTATATTCATGTGTTTGTATATGTGTATGTCTGTATTATTAAAAGTAATATTTTCATAAAATATATTCTGATTATGAGTTCCCTTACACTAAATTCTGTCAGATTCTCCTCTGTTGCTATAGTTGGTTAATCTGCTCTAATTTCCCCAGCAGCAGCAGGGTGAGTTCTTCACTACCCCCATCTCCCAGTGCTCTGGATTCTCGAATGAGAGACAAACACATACAGCCTTGTATTTAATATGCCTTAATTAGTTCAATGGTGAGGCAATTCCAAATTTCCACATTGCTAATGCCTCCTGCCTTTAATACTCCTGAATTATTACTTACTAAAGTCTACCTTCCATCTTTGCTACCCTAGACACAATGCGGGGCGGGTCTGTTTTTTCTTTGCTGTTACATGATTGTAGCTTTCTTTTCTTCAACTCTCAAGCCTGATCCTTCTGCTTCCCAGGCATGGGGCATGGTGGTACCTTGTTCTTCCCTCCATTCCCTTGCCCAAGAAATCTAAAGTCTTGCCTGGTAACTTTATTTATTTATTTGTTTATTTATTTATTTATTTATTTATTTATTTATTTTTATATTTAACGAATTAGAACCAACTGGAGGCAGGGACCCGAGCGTCTTACCTGAAGGATTCTCATGTAATTTTTTATGAACCCAATTAACAGAACACAAGCAATATAAAACAAATCCACAACACTCTCCACCTTTGCATCCACCAAAATCCACGCCTTCTTTTTGTCTCTCTTTAGACAACAAATATCTACCCACACACAGCAAAATAAAAAACAAAACAAATACAAAGAAGACGCATGAGAAGTAAATACACATACAACCAAACCCATAAAAACAAAATAAATTAAAAAAAAAAAAAACAGTACATACTAAAACAAAAAAATCAGACAAAATACAGTCTCCTAAAAACAATGTGAGACAAAGACAGGTATGGGACCTATTCTTAAGAGTAGATAATATACTCAGTGAAATTCCACTATAGAAAATGAAATGGATATCAATTGGAGATAGCTTCTTAGTTAGTGGTGTTAGCTCATGTCTATTCCCTGTCTGCCCACCAGGATCCCATTTTCCTTGAACATGTGAAGGCCCTACCCTGTTGTTAGGCTCCATGAATTTATATGTGTCAGTCCTGTTGTGTCAAGAGAACAAAGATTCTTTGGTGTCAACCATCCCTTCTGTCTCTTACAATCTTTGTATCTCCTCTTCTATGCAGCATTTTGAAACCTGCAGGGAGGAATGACATGAAGACATCCCATTTTGAACTGAATATTTCAAAGTCTCTCACTCTCTGCACACTGTCTACTTGTGGATCTTTGTATTAGTTCCTATCTATGTAAGCTTCTCTGATGACTCAGATCTGATGATGATCTGAGTGATGCATTTACCTACTGAATATCTGCAGAAATGTCACATATGTTCTTTTCCCTGGTGTTGGTTGGATAATCATAACAGCAGCAGGACTTCTCAGGAAGGCAGCCACAGGCTAGAAAATTGAGATCAGGGTATGTTATTCTATTGGTTGTGTCCTCTCTTCAGATGTTACTCTGTTTGGACTCTGCTCTATAGGTTGTGTCCTAGTCAGATCCACCTAGGTTGGCAGGGTGAGGGTGGGCTGTCCAACTAGGATGGGTGGTAGGGCACGGTTCCAAGCTGGTTAGTTTTGGGGCCCCCAAAGATTTCCATGGGGATGCAGGATGCTCTTGGTGTCCCACAAGGATAATCTAGACTGGGCAGCCAGGCCAGAGCTTGACAATGGGGATCCAGGGGTCATGAGAATCACTTACCCCTCCAGGCTGTCCCAGGAAGACCAGCTGGGGTGGCATGAGATCCAACTAGAATGGAGGGTTGGGGATGATTCCAAGCTAGTTGATTTTGGGGCCTCCAAAGTTTCCCATGGGGAGGCAGGATGCTCTTGGTGACCCTCAGAGCTCTTCCAGACTGGGGAATCAGGCCACAGCTAAACAATGGGGCTCTAGGGGTCACTTACACCACTCCTTTCTAGAGAATTTCTTGACCTGTGAGCCTAGGGAATGCATATGTAGGATGGAGTATTCCGAACTTTCTTACTCTCAGAAAATTTTCTACCTGTAGTTGTCTGTATTTATTTCCACCTACTGTAAGAAGAAGCCTTTCTGATGATGGCTAATGAAAATATTGACCTACGAATGTGGAAGGACATCAGTACACATGAGTTTGTTGATATGTTCGTTTAGCGTAACTGCACTGTTTGGCTTTCACCGAGGTCCATAGAGTATCTCTTAAAATCATAAGATTAACGAACCTTTTGTAGGTGTGAAGATACCACATAGCCCATCTATTCATACTGTCCACACAATACCATTTTATTTTTATGTACAGCAACCACTTCTTAGGTAATTCTGTGACTGAATACACTGACTGGGCTGTTTAATATCATGCAAAGGATCTCAATATACAGTCGTTTCTGGTCCTATATGTGATTTGATTGAGTGTCAAGTTGAATTTTAATAAGTAGAATAATGATGTTAAATAATTTAATTTAAAATTAACACTGAGAATAAGATTATAATTGAATCTACCTTCTGATTCTAGTTTACATCAGCATCAGTTACGTAAAGTACAGCCTATATATTTTATTTACTAATGTGTTTGAAGTCCTTAAATAGGACTTGGTTAAAAAAATGCAATAAAAACTATTTGTCATCAATAGTGACACCAAATGGATTTTAAACAAATACTTATTCCAGTCTTAGGAATCCAATAAAGAAAATAATTAAAATAAAATTTCAGCTATGTTTTAATCCCTGTTTGATATCACGTTCTTCCATTTAACTTAAATTGTAAAATTATATTTTAGGCAGAGTTGTAATGGGAAGCCTACCAGCAATAAATAATTGAAGTCTGAAATATCCTTGCAAGGAATACTATTTATTAATGTTGGAACCTCTTTTTGGAATATAATATATGTTGAAAAGTAAGAGAGAAAGGAAGGAAAATATAAAATTATGTAAAGTAATCACTACCATAATTTTCTATTTTGCAATACAATGATTGCTTTTAGTCTAGATGGATTAGTCATGCTCTACTGAAAATCAGAGAAATATCTGTCATTTATCTGTCTCTAAATCACATATCTGTCATTTATCTATGACTATCTTTATCTTGTAATCCTTTACCAGAAGAGAGAGAGAGATAGAGAGAGGAAGAGAGAGAAAGAGAGAGAAAGACAGAGAGAGAGAGAGAGAGAGAGAGAGAGAGAGAGAGAGAGGAGAGAGAGAGAGAGAGAGAGAGAGAGAGAGATTATAAAGTTAAGGATTCAGCCAATTGAATCTGAAGGCCTGAATGTGTCAGGAGCCATCTAGGAGAAGCTAAAATCTAGCAGGTAATTCTCCTGAGATGCTTTCACCATGGACTATAAAATTAAGGGTGGATTTTCTTCTTTAGGCAAGATTGAGAAAATTACATCTGAGGAAATATTCCTGCTATTCATATGCTTTTCCTGTTATTATTAAATATATATTACAATCACTAGGTATTAGCCTACTCTTTGAGTGGATTTCTGCAGAACAATGGAAATATACTGTCTTGTAATAATGCCATATATACAAATAGATGATTTCTTAATTCCTAATAATGATTCTATAAGAATTGTTAAAGATATTAACAATTATTAAGATCTTTTACAACAGGACTGCTATTAAGTCCTTTCTGGTGTCAAAACTGCATTGACAACTCTGCCAGCCTTGATTTAATTGCTTCTCAGATAACAGGCAGGCATCTACAACTTAGAGCACATTCCAAGCAGTTATAAAACAATTAACCAAAAGTCATAAAAAGAGAACTTCATTATAAGTGAAAGGACAAAAGATAAAATATTGATTGGTTTTATCTTTTTTGGTGTGTAAGGAAGATTATCTTTATTGGTTTATATTTGTTTAACCACACCTTCATCTCTGGGTTCATGACATATTATTCAGCTGTAAAGGAAAAGAAAACTATAAACTTTTCATGCAAATAGATGGACCTGGAAACATTCATACTGAGTGAGGTAATCAAACTCAAGAAGACAAACATTGCACAATTTTCTCATTTGTTGATGTTCACATATAAGTGTTCAGAATACATATGTTTCATTTGGAATATCATTGGAGGTCTGGAAATTAGTAAAGTGCCATGGAGGGAAGTATACTTTCAAAGGAGGGAAGATAGAATGTGTGATTTAAAGTAGAGGGAGGCAGTTAAATTGGAATGATGGAATAAGGATGGTAACATTAGATGGAGAATGGGAGGAAAGGCTATAAGAACAGATAAGGGGAGGTATAAGTGATAATAAGTAACTTTCCAAAAAAGTCATTTATATATATATATATATATGGAAAGAGAGAAAGAGAGAGAGAGAGAGAGAGAGAAAATGGAATTACTTTATTCTGTTGGTGATGCTTGGATCTGTAGTTCCTGTTCTTGACTGGGTTTATCTATAAGAAACTTCTCTAAGTAATTTAGTCACAAAATTCATGATTTTTAATTTACAATAAACATGTTGAACTAGGGAAAGATAATGAATGTTTATCAAGATAATTACTTTTAATGGATATGCATGCCAACATTCTCTGTTGTATGATTCTTATTCAGTTTATGATTTGAATTTTTGTTTGAACTTCTAGTGAAGTTTTTTTTTTTTTATTGGAACTTTTATTTACATTTCAGGTGTTTTCCCCTTACCCCCTTTCCCCGCTCCCTCCAGGAACTCCCTATCCCTTCCCCCCTCCTCCTGCCTCTATGATGGTGTACCCACACCCACCCTCCCCAGAACCTCACCTCCCCACCCTCGAATACCAACCCCCACGATGTCCAGCCTTCATGGGACCAAGAATCTCTTCTCCCACTTATATATACCTCCCTTGCATATATAGTTGGAGCCATGGGTCCCTCCCTAAGCGCTCCCAGGCTGGTGGTTTAGACCCTGGGGCTCTGGTTGGTTGGTATTGTTGCTCTCCTCATGGGGTCCCGTACCCTTTCTACTCCTTCAGTCTTCACTCTATCTTCTCTGTGGAACCCCATGATCAATTTAATGGTTAGCTGTGAGCATCCACCTCTGAATATGTCAGACTCTTGCAGACCTCTAAGGCGACAATTATGTTAGGCTCCTGTCAGCATGCACCTCCTGACACCACGTCAGCATCTACCTTTGGTGACTGCACATGGGATGGATACCCAGGTGGAATGGTCTGCAGATGGCCCCTCCTTCAGTTTCTGTCCTGTACTTTGCATCCATATTTGCTCCCTTCAGTATTTTCTTACTCCTTCTAAGAAGGACCAAAGCTCCCCTCTCCTCCCCCCCACTTGGTCTTCATTCTTCATGAGCTTTATGTGGTCTGTGAGTTGAATCTTGGGTGTTTCAAGCTTCTGGATTAAAGTCCAATAATCAGTGAGTGAATACCATGTATGTTCTTTTGTGATTGGGTTACTTCACTCAGGATGATATTTTCTAGTTCCATCCATTTATATAAGAATTTATCGAATTCATTGTTTTTAATAGCTGAGTAATATTCCATTGTGTAAATGTACCACATTTTTTGTATCCATTCCTCTGTTGAAGGGCACCTGGGTTCTTTCTAGTTTCTGGCTATTATAAATAAAGCTGCTATGAACATAGTGGAGCATATGTCCTTGTTATGTGTTAGAGCATCTTCTGGGTATATGCCCAGGAGTGGTATAGCTGGGTCCTCAGGTAGTGATATGTCCAATTTTCTGAGGAACCGCCAGACTGTTTTCCATAGTGGTTGTACCATCTTGCAATCCCACCAACAATGGAGGAGTGTTCCTCTTTCTTTCTCCGCATCCTCGCCAGCATCTACTATCACCTGAGTTTTTAATTTAGCCATTCTGACTGGTGTGAAGTGGAATCTCAGGGTTGTTTTTATATGCATTTCCTGATGACTAGGGATGATGAACATTTCTTTAGGTGCCTCTGGGCCATTCATATTTCCTCAGTTGGAATCTTTGTTTAGCTCCATACCTCATTTTTATAGGGTTATTTGGTTGTCTAGAGCCTTATTTCTTGAGTTCTTTGTATATATTGGATATTATTCCTCTATCAGATGTGGGATTGGTAAAGATCTTTCCCCAATCTGTTGGTTGAAGTTTTTTTTTTTTTTTTTTTTTTTTTTTTTAAAGTGATGCTTTGATAAACGATGTGATACATTCTTCTAGAAAAGTCTAGGAAATATTACATGGCATGGCACATGGAGTAAAGGTCTTTGGAGTAAGGCATTGGGAGCATGGGTATTCTTACATCAGAGCAGGAGGATAGAGCAAGATTAGAAGAAGAATGTACAGTGGAATAAATTAGAAATTATAAGGCAACTTAAAAATATTAAAGGGCAATGTGTAGAATTCAGAGGGAAAAGGGGAAAAAGAAGCTGCAGAGAGAGCAGAAGGAGCAGACAGGCTTCTTACCATGGGACAAAACAGGTCTTTTCTTAATACAAGGCAGGCTCAGTTTTATGAAAGAGGACAAAGTTTTCTTCTTGCAGACTTGGGTTTAATTCATTTAGCAATAAAAGTGTAGAGGCTTTTTCTTTCTATATGCAATAAAGATTGTCATTCATTTTTCTTCCAGAATGAAAGAGTTCTTTTTTGCACTGGCACTTGGTATTTTGCTTCATATGTATATTGATGCATGGATATGTGTGTTTAAGTATGTAATTATGAGATAAGTATATAACTGCACTGCTTTGAATGGGAATGTATGAATATGTATGCATGAATCTACATATGAATTTATATGAGTTTATCCATATTTGCTTGTGTAATTTTTTTTTCCTTCTGTGAGCATGACTTCTCTAGGAGGAGCTAAGGTGGGAGGAGTAAGGAGAGGAAGAGGAAAAGGAAGAGGAGGAGCTAGAGAGGGCAGAGATGTAAGAGGATGAAGAGCCACACAGGTATGGAGAGCAGTCGTGGGTATATTATATTTAGGTTAGCTAATTGGGAAACAACTCTAATCCTATGGGCGTATTGTTATTGAGCATTACCAAACATATAAAGCCTTTGATTAATATTTAAGCATTAGAGTCTCATTTTCCTACTGGGCCCGCGTGGATGGCAGGATGGTCTGGGCAATGCCTAGCCTTGCGGAGACAGCATGGAAGCTTGGCATAGCCATCTCCCACAATGGAGTCTCATGGGTGGCAGGGCTGGTGTTTCTGGCTGGCCGCTTCTAGCTGCAGTATGTAAGTGGCCTCCGGTCAAGGAACATGTCGGCTGAGCTAGGCAGAGTCACTGCAGCTTAGATAGTCAGTTTGACCAGTGCCATTTTAAATAATTATTTCAACACTCTTGTAGTTCATTAGGTGTTTAGTGTTTCGAGCCTACCCCAAAATGAGAAGCAAGAGGCATCTAGACAAGAGGGGAAATGCTCTAGCAGTTAGTTTCTGGTCTCAGAGGAACTCAGACAACCAGGTCAGCTACCACAGCAGAATGACTTAGACTTAGACATGTAAACATTTATTATTAAATAACAACCCTAAATATTTTTCAAGAGCAAGTCTTGTGCCTCCCTCTGCTGTCTCAAGAGAGTACCAAGAAATGATAATATATCCTATACTGTATATGCTTATTTTGTTCCCCCTTTTAGTGGGATTGAAGCATCCTCATTTGGGCCTTCCTTCTTATTATTTAATAAGGTCTGTGGGTTGTATCATGGGTATTCTGTACTTTTTGCTAATATCCACTTATCAGTAAGTACATATCATTCATGTCCTCTTGGGTTTGTGTTACTCCACTCAGCATGATATTTTCTAGATATATCCATTTGCCTGCAAAATTCATGATGTCCTCATTTTTAAGAGTTGAATAGTTTTCTATTATGTAAATGAACTAATTTTTTCTGTATCTAATTTTAGTTGAAGGATATCTGGGTTGTTTCCAGTTTCTGGCTATTACAAATAAAGCTGCTGTGAACATAGTGAACCATGTGTCCTTGTGGTATGGTGGAACATATTTTGGGTATATGCCCCAGAGTTAGGTATAGTTGGGACTTCGGGTAAAACTACTTCCAATTTTCTGAGGAACTACCAGACAATTTCCAGAGTAGTTGTACTAGTTTGCAATTCCATTAGCAATGGAGGAGTGTTTTTAATCTTAGCCATTCTGATTATTGTAAGGTAGAATCTCAGGGTCGTTTTGATTTGTACTTACCTAATGACTAAGGATATTAAAGACTTCTTTAAGTGCTTCTCAGGCATTTGAGATTCCTCTGCTGAGAACTGTCGTTTTTACTCTGTGCCCCATTTTTTAATTGGTTTATTTGGTTTTTTTTTCTTTGAGTCTAACTTTGTGAGTTCTTTATATATTTTGGATATTAACCCTCTATTGGATGTAAGGTTAGTGAAGATCTTTTCCCTATCTGTAGGGTACCATTTTGTCCTATTGACATTAGCCTTTGCTTTACAGAAGCTTTGCAGTTTCATGAGATCCCACTTATCAATTGTTGATCTTAGAGACTGAGTCATTTGTATTCTGTTCAGGAAATTATCCCTATACCAAAGGATATATTTCCCACTTTGTCTTCTATGAGATTCAATGGATCAGGTTTTACGCTGAGGTCCTTGATTCATTCGGACATGAGCTTTGTGTAAGGTGATAAAATGGATCAATTTGCATGTTTCTACATGTAGACTGCCCGTTAGATTCACACCATTTGTTGAAGATGCTTTTTTTTTCCTATTTTTGTTATTGGCTTATTTTTTAAAGATCAAGTGTCCATAGGTAAAGTGGGTTTATTTCTGGGTCTTTTAATTCTGTTCCAACCTGTCTATCTCTATACCAAAACCATGGGGAATTTTTCTCTATTTCTCTTTAGTATACCTGGAGGTCATGTATGGTATTTTTCCACAGAAGTTCATTCATTGTTGAGAATGATTTTCACCATCCTGAGTGTTTTGTTTTTCTGTATAAGTTGAGAAATTGTTCTTTCCATGTGTGTGAACAATTATGTTGGAATTTTGGATTGCACTGAATCTGGAGATTGCTTTTGGTAAGATGGCTATTTTTACTATGTTAATTTTACAGATCATGACATGGGGGATCTTTCTTTTTTGAAGTCTTCTTTGATTTCTTTCTTTAGGACTCGAAGTTTTTCATTAGATGCTATAGTTGCTTTTTTTGGTTTTTTTGGGGGGGAAAAATTTTTTTAAAGGGTTTTTGAAAAATTTTAAAATTTTTTTTTTTTTTTTTAAAATTTCCTTTTTAAAAAAAAAAAAAATTTTTTTTAAATTTTTTTTTTTAAAAAATTTTTAAATTTTTAAAAAAAATTTTATTTAAAAAAAAATTTTTCCCCCTTTTTTAAAATTCAAAAAAAAAAAATTTTTTTGGGGGGTTTTGGTTTTTTTAAAAAAAAACCCAAAAAATTTTTACAAAAACCCCTTTTTTTTTCCCATTTTTGGGAAAAACCCCCCTTTTTTTTTTTTTTTTTTGGGTTTTTGGTTTTTAAACCCCAATTTTAAAAATTTGGGTTTTTTTGGGGGGTTTTTTTTTTTTTTTGGGGAAAAATTTTTTTTAACGGGTTTTTTTTTAAATTTTTTTTAATACCAAAGGGGCCCTTTTTGGGCCCCCTTTTTTTTTTGGGAAAAAAACCCCCTTTTTTTTTTTTTTTTTGGAAAAAAATTTTTTTAAAAAAAAAATTTTTTAAAAAATTTTTTTTTTTAAAAGTTTTCAAAAAAAAAAAATTTTTTAAAAAATTTTTTTTCCCCCCAAACCGGGGCCCCTTTTTTTTTCCCCCGGGGGTTTAAAATTTTCTTTAAATTTTTTCCCCCAAAAAAAAATTTAAACCCAAAAAAAAAAAAAAGGGGGGGGGGGAAAAAACCTAAAAAAAACCCAAAAAAAATTTTTTTTCCCCAATTTTTTTAAAAAAACCCCAAAAAAAAAACCCCCTTTTTTAAAAAAAAAAATTTTAATAAAAAACCCCCCAAAATTTTTCCTTTTTTTCCCCCCCCAAACCCCCCCGGGGTTTTTTCCCCCCAAAAAAATTTAATTTTTTTTTTCCCCCCCCTTTGAAACCTTTTTTTTTTGCTTCCTTTTAAAAAAAATTTTTTTTAAAATTTTTTAAAAATTTTTTTTGGGGGGAAATTTAAAATTTTTTTTTTTTTTTAAAAAAAATTTTTTTGAAAAAAGGGAAAAAAAAAAAAAATTTTTTTTTTAATTTTTTAAAAAAAAAAATTTTTTATTTTTTAAAACCCCCCCCAAACCAAAAAAAAAACCCCCCCCGGGGGGGGGGGGGTTTTTTTTTTTCCCCAAAAAAAAATTTTTTCCCCCCCTTTTTTTTTTTTAAAAAAAAAAAACCCCCAAAAAAAAATTTTTTTTTAAAAAAAAAAAAAAAAAATTTTAAACCCCAAAAAATTTTAAAAAAAAGGGGGAAAAAATTTTTTTTTTTTTAAATTTTCCCAAAAAAAAAAAAATTTTTTTTTAAAAAAAAAAAAAACCCCTTTTTTTTTTTTTTTTTCCCCCCCCCCAAAAAAAAAAAATTTTTTGTTTTTTTTTTTTTTTTTTCCCCCTTTTTTAAAAAAAACCCCCCCCAAAACCCCCCCCAAAAAAAAAAACCCAAAGGGGGGGGGGGGGCCCCCCTTTTTTAAAAAAAAAAAACCCCAAACCCCCCCCCAAACCCAAATTTTTTTTTTAAAAAAAAAAAAAAAAATTTAAAAAAAAATAAAAAAAAAAATTTTCCCCCCCCCCCCCCAAAAAAAAACCCCCTTTTTAAAACCCCAAAAAAAAAAACCCCCCCCCCCAAAAAAAAATTTTTTTTTCCCTTTTTGGGGTTTTAAAATTTTTTTTTTAAAAAAAAAAAAAAAAAAATTTTTTCCCCTTTTTAAAAAATTTTTTTTTTTTTTTTAAAAAAAAAAATTTTTTTTAAAACCCCTTTTTAAAAATTAAAAAACCCCAAAAAAAACCCCAACCCCCCCCAAACCCTTTTTTTTAAAAAAACCCCCCAAAAAAACCCCTTTCCCCAAAAAATTTATTTTTTTAAAAAAAAAAAAAAAAAAATTTTTTTAAAAAAAAAAATTTTTTTTTTGGGAAAAAAGGGGAAATTAAATTTCCTTTTTTTTTTAAAAAATTTTTTAAAAAAAAAAAAAAAATTTTTAAAAAAAAATTTTTTTTTAAAAAATTTTTTTTTAAAAAATTTTAAAATTTTTTTTTTTTTTGTTTTTTTTTTTTTTAAAAAAAATTTTTTTTAAAAAAATTTTAAAAAAAATTTTTAAAAATTTAAAAAAAAAAAATTTTTTGGAAAAATTTTTTAAAAAAAAAATTTTTTTAAAAAAAATTTTTTAATTTTTTTTTAAAAAAAAAAAAAATTTTTTTTTTTTTTAAAAAAAAAATTTTTTTTTTTTTTTTATTTTTTTTTAAAAAATTTTTAATTTTTTTTTTCTTTTTTTTTTTTAAAATTTTTTTTTTAAAAAAAAAAAAAAAATTTTTTAAAAAAAAATTAATTTTTTTAAAAAGGTTTTTTTAAAAACCAAAAATTAAAAAAAAACCCAAATTTTTAAAAATTTTTAAAAAAAAATTTTAAAAAAATTTTTTTTTTTTTTTTTAAAATTTTTATTTTTTTTTTTTTTGGGTTTTTTTAAAAAATTTTTTTTTTTTTTTTTTTTTTTAAAAAAAAATTTTTAAATTTTAAAAAAAATTTTTGAAAATTTTTTTTTTTAAAAATTTTTTTAAAATTAAAAAAAAATTAAAAATTTTTTTTAAAAACCTTTAAAAAAATTTTTTTTAATTTTTTTTAAAAATTTTTTTTTAAAAAAAGGGGTTTAAAATTTTTTTTTAAACCCCCAAAAAAGGTTGTTTAAAAACCAACCCCCTTTTTTTTTTGGTTTTTTTTAAAATTTTTTAAAAAAATTTTTTTTAAAAAAAAACCCCCTTTTTAAATTTTTTTTTTTGGGGGTTTTTGGGGAAAGAAATTTTTTTTTTTAAAAAAAAAAAAATTTAAAAAAAAATTTTAAAAAAAATATTTTTTTTTTTTTTTAAAAAATTTTAAAAAATTTTTTTTTTAAAATTTTATTTAAAAAAACCCCCCCCCAAAAAACCCTTAAAATTTTCCCCCCCCCCCCTTTTTCCCCCAAAAAAAAAGGGGGTTTAAAAAAAAAAATTTCCCCCCCAAAAAAAAAAAATTTTTTTCCCATTTTTGGAAAAATTTTTTTTAAAAAAAAAAAAAAAAAGGTTTTTAAAAATTTTCCAAAAAAAAAAAACCCCCCTTTTTTTTTAAAAAAATTTTTAAATTTTTTTGTTTTTTTTTTTTTTTTTTAAAAAAAAATTTTTTTTTTGGCCCCAAAAAAAAAAAATTTTTGGGGTTTAAGGGGGGTTTCCCCCCTTTTCCCAAAAAGGGAATTTTTTTTGTTAAAAAAATTGGGGGGGGTTAAATTTTTAAAATTTTTTTTCCCCCGGGCCCCCCAAAAATTCCCCCCCCAAAAAAAAAAATTTTTTTTTAAGGGGGGGGGTTTTAAAACCCTTAAAATTGGGTTTTTGGGGGGGAAAAATTAAAAAAAAAAAGGGGGGTTTTTTGGGGGGGCCCCCAAAAATTTTAAACATTTTTTTTTTTTTGGGGGGGGGTTTTTTTTGGGGCCCCCTTTTTTTTTGGGGGGGGGGGAAGGGGCCCCCCCCGGGGGGGGGAAAAAATTTAAAAAAAAAAGGGGGGGGTTTTAAAAACCGGCCCCTTTAAAAAAAATTTTGGGGATTTTTTTTAAAGCCCCAAAAATTGGGGGGAACCCCCTTAAACCCCCCGGGGGGGTTTAAAGGGGGGAAAGGGGGGGGAAAAAAAAAATTTTTTCCCCCCTTTTTTTTAAAAAAAAGGGTTTTTTTTAAAATTTTAACCCCCAAAAAACCCCCCCGGGGGGTTTTTTTTCCCCCCAAATTTGGAAAAAAATTGGGGGGGGAAAAAACCCCCCCGGGGGAAATTTTTTTTCCCCCAAAAAAACCCAGGGGGGGGGGGGAAATTTTTTGGTTTCGGGGGGCCCCCAAAAAGGGGGGGGGAAAAAGGGGGAAAAAGGGGAAAAAAAAAACTTTTTAACCCCTTTCCAAAAACCTTGAATAGGGGGGGTTTTTTGGGGCCCCAAAATAGGGGGGTTTGGGGGGGGAAAAAAATTTTTTTTTCCCCCCGGGGGTTTTCCCCCCCCGGGGGGAAGAAAAATGGGGGGCCCCCCCCAAAAGGGGGGGAAAAAAAAAAAACCCCCGGGCCTCCCCCCCAAAAAAATTTTTCCCCCCCCCAAGGGGTTTACTCCGTTGGGCCATTGACTACTAGAATTAGCTGATTATGCTTGGAGGACATTCTCCACCAGGCCATTAACGTTCTGAGCAAGGTGCAATGCCCAGTCCCCTGTTGTTAAAAACCCCTGAAGGACATTCTCTCAATTTCATGACTGCAGGATCATCTCTGTTATAGAAGTCACCACCCAGCAGACAAGAGGCAAGGCCTGCTCTCCCATACTCAGGATCTCTGGGCAGGTTACCTGTAAACCTCATAGGCAGTTCTGTTCTAGAAACAACAGACACCTCTGTGTATATGACAGGGACTGCATATCTGCAAAGGCAGCTCCTACAGGAGGACCTAATTGAGGACTGCCTGATAGACCAAGAATTACTAACATAGACAATGATAGCCAATTGGGAATTGCTGTTTAGAAGAGATGCTTTCTTAGGATCAATGTGTGTGTGTGGGTGGGGGGGAGGACGGAGTCCCCGAGGCTTTCCATGCTGTGGGTCCCATATATTGGAGAAAGTCTGAAGTTTCAATGGCTGGAAGCTTTGGCAAAGGCAGGCCCCAGTGATATGAAAAGTCTGTGGATTTCCAAGAAGTTTATTGTTCATGGTGTGATAATTGGATCTGGATGTGCAACCCCCCTTAAAAGCCAGGGGAAGCTGGCTTAAATAGAGAGGGGGAAAAGAGGAGGAACAACGGGAGGAAATAACTTAATTGAGCTATGCCCCCTGGCCTTTAGGAAACTCATGAATATGGAAATCTCTGTTAGTCATGCCCTCTACCTGTAAGCATGACGCAAACCTCTCTGGGAGGAGCTACTCTGAGCCAAACACTCTACAGGTCGCATGTAGAAGTCTGGAATCCAGGGCTTGGAGAAATACATGTCATCCCTCACAGGCCATGGTAACCTGTTGGGTCTCCGGCTATCTCAAACCCAGTGCTCTACCGGGGAGACCAAATCATTTCTTCATGGGGATATGTGGCAAGGGACAAGTGGGGATCGCTTCATTGCCTGCACTCCTATGCTTGCACACTTACTCCCTCAATACTGGCTTATCTGCAACACTGATATCAGGGTTGACTCTACTGTACTACTCAGGTGAGATTCAAGGCTTGTTCTCCTGAGTGCTACAGTCTGTGGGGGGTGGGGGCAGGGACAGCTCAGTTGCTCTCATGATTCCTTCAAGGCCAACTTTTCCACATGCCACCTGTGGCAAGAGCAAAGGGGAGAGGTAGGGATCTCTCCCTCACTGATATTACCACATAGAAGACTAGAGGCAGGGCTGGAACTGGCTCTCCCACACTCAAGCCTCAGGGCTGGCTCACACACAACCTCCACATCCAGGCCAGACCTACTATGCTGCTCAGGTGAGGTGCAGGGCCTGCTCTCCCATTCTGATAACATCTGATATAGGGGCCAGCTCTCTATCCTGTGTAGAGGGCTAGGGGTAAGAGGAGGTCATCATCTCTCCCTTACCTATGTCACTGCATGGCAGACAAATGGTAGGGCAAGCTCTCCCATGCTCACACCCTTGGGGCCAGTTCATTTATGTACCTGCTATGGGCCAATAAACAGCTTCTGCTTCAATTCTTGCCTCTGTTTTCCTGCCAGTTTGAGTTCCTTTCCTGATTTCCTTCAATGAACAGACATGGAAAATAATACACACAACACACACACAACACACACACAAATCACCTTTTTTACCTAGCGTGCTTTGCTTACAGTGTTTTGTCATAGCAATAGTAACACTAAATATGGCAATATCAAAGGGAAGAAAATGATTATCAGCAGGTATTATATTGTACAGTAAATAAATATAAATTTAAAAACAACTGATAACCCTGTACATTCTTCAAATTACTCTTTAAAAATCCATAGTTATACAGTAAATTTGCATCCAAAAAAGTCTTGGAAGGAGACTCAGAATGATGTATACTTCAACCATTTCAATACAAGAAAACAGTTCAGAGGAATCACATGATTAAGTAAACAATTGTCCAATTCTTCACTTCTTTCTTTTTTTAAAATTGGATATTTTATTTATTTACATTTCAAATGTTATCCCTTTTCCAGTAGCCCCTCTGCAAACTCCCTATCCCATTCCCTCTTACCCTGCTTCTATGAAGGTGCTCCCCGACCCACCTAACCACTCCAGCCTCACCGCCCTAGCATTCCTTTACACTGGGGCATCAAGTCTTCACAGGACCAAGGGCTTCCCCTCCAATTGATGCCAGATAAGACCCCTTCAGCTCCATAAGTCCTTCCCCTAACTCTTCCATTGGGGTCCTTGTGCTCAGTCAGATGGTTGGCTGCGAGCATCCACATCTATATTGGTCAGGATCTGACAGAGCCTCTCAGGAGACAGCCGTATCAGGCTCCTTTTAGCAAGTACCTCTTGTCAACCACAATGGTATCTGATCTGGGTTTGGTGTCTGCCTGTGGGATGGATTCCCAAGTGGGGCAGTCTCTTGATAGCCTTTCCCTCAGTCTCTACTCCACTCTTTGTTCCTGTATTTCCTTTAGACAGGAGCAATTCTTTCATTCTTCCCTCCTTCCTTACTTCTTTCTTTCCTTTCTATCCTTTCTAATACTTTGGTTTTTTTTTTTTTTAATTTGTATAAAGTATAAGCTTTTGAGTAAATTCCACTATTTGTAAATGTGCAACCTACTAAAGATTTATTTTGTGAACTGGTAAAGCTCTTTATGGAGCAAATATGAATATTGGAACAAAGTTTGATATCTAATTAATAAGTGATTTGATTGTAATGAACTCACCAATAAAGATGTAACACAATTAGCTTAAGAAAGCCATTCAGCCACTCACCTATCCACTCCCAAACACTATTTATCTCAGTGACCTTCTATATTGTAAGAATGGCCATGGTGAACCATTTGAGCTTCAATTAGGGTTTTGTACTTTTACTCTTAATTACCTAAAGAAAAATACATTGAAACAAACAAAAAAGAAAACTATGACAGAATTGAAACTAGAAAATAAGATCTTTATATTTACTCATGTATATTTCCACCTTCATTGCTTGTTTTTAAAGATATGTGTTTATATGTTCATAAAATATATGTTAAATAGGACTCATCATGGTGGACCATGCCCTTAATCCCAACATTTGGAAGGCAGAAGCAGACAGATTTCTGTGAGTTCAAAACGTGCCTGGTAAACACAGTTTACAGTGAATTTTAGGCTAACCAGGGTTAAATACAAGTCCTATTTCAGAAAAGAAGTTTGTTCAAGTCCAACTAAAGTAATCATACAGGACCAAACATCACTCCAAAGTTTATATAGCCACAAAGCAATGATGCTTGTGACGCAGTCAAAAATCTCCTACTGAGTTTTACCAAAATGTGCAGAGCCTTATAACAAAATTTCAGATCAAAGAGCAGAGTATAAATTGTTTAGGTTTCTAAGGATGGTAAAATTTACAGAAACCAGAAATATATAGGAGTCTGAGTTTCAATAAATGAGACTGTTTATTAGCATACACAGCAAGGAGCAGCTTCTCTCTCATGGAAAATTAAGTGGACTGCTAGCAGGGAAAAAAATGACTAGGACCCTTTATAACGGTGGGGTGCAGAGACTGATAATGAGGAAGATGTTCCAGCCATAGTTCATATTTCTTTCCTGTGGTTTCTCCTTTGGAAATTGCCTTGTTTACTCAAGGCAAGACAGACAGCCTAGAGGTACAGGTTGTCTCTACAGACATTTCCTTCTCTGCTGCTGATGAGGGTGAGCAAAGTTGTCTTTATGTCATAAGAATATTAGTTTGCCACCAAGGCACGCTAGCAATGAGTAACAAAGAAAAGGTGTAACTGTGTCATAATTTTAAAACTGCAGTTTAAAAGTAACTACCATAAATTTTGGTTAGAAAGTCTTTAGTTATAAGAGGAAAACCATATAAATAAAATTATAAAATATCCAAAATAACCACATTTCTAGGAGAAAAACTAAGATTTTAAATGAAAAGTATAAATGAAAAATGCAGTTTAAAAGACAGAACATTTAACCTCCATATTTAAGCAGATATCCAGATGCTATTGAACTGTAAAGTCCATTTCATTTCTTACAATGTAATATAAATAGATGTGACTAAAGATACACTAAAGATATGTTAATCTACTTGAATTGATACATACTTAACTGTTACAATGAAACATTTTGAAAAAATCTGAAATGATAAAATACAGTGTAGTTATAGATAAAATCTTAACCTCAGGAAGTTTATTTTTAGATGTTGTCAATCAATGATTATAATCTATCCAAAAGTTATAAAGAATCTGTATTATCACTTTTAACTTATTTATTAATGGGAGTGTATTTTCATTGCTAATTTATTATTTAAGTCTCAGATAACTATATGAACCAACTACTGTGACAAGATTTTGATTAAAACTAATGTCATGGTCTGTTTTGGTAGAGATTTAAGAATGTGTTCAAGAAGGATAATTCACAGATAAACTTACTTCTATAATCACAATGTATTAGTTTGTACTTTTCCTGAAAATAAACAAGAGAAAGTAAGACAGGGAACTTAGGAGATGGCAATAAAAAAAATCTTTTTCTAAACTCAGATACTTAATCTAAATTATAACAAATACTAAAAAAAAGAGGCAGATCAATTGTATGTGAAAGGTGAAAATACTGTCAAAGAAGAGGTAAGCAAGAACATGGGAGACAGAAATATACTGTGTCTAGAGCAGATGCTTTGAGGAAGAACTGAATAACAATTAATAATTTAGGTATGACAAGGATCTTTGGGAAATGTTTGTTACTTTTACTTTTTATAGAAAAGAAGGAATCTTGTGAGTTTAGTAGTAAGTGTAATGCTAGCTGATTTAATATTTGATGGGATTTTTATCAGACCTATGCAGACAACAAAACTGATTAGTCACCTCTTATGGAGGAAGCTTCTGTTTGCTTCCAAAACTGTTATTAAATAGTAGAACTCTTAAAATTTAGAACTGTAGAATCCAGTCCCAACTAATACATCTATAACTCACCTGTACTTAAGGCACGGAATTCACTGATGAAGAAGAGTGGGTAGAAAGGCCATAACAGCCAGAAGAACAAGGTGTTTATTATGATTGTGTCTTGTAGAAATATCAGAAAATCTACTCTTAAATTCTCATCAGCATGACAGTCTAAACATAAGTTAGATAATGTTAACACTAGTTGTCATACTAAGGTTCTTAGGAGAAATCCCAGGGGGACTCAACCAAATACAAAATCAATCAAACAAAAACACTGTGGGTAACTAAAAAATACTGAAGTCTACCACATCCTCAAGTTTTTTACTTTGATCTACTTTCCTGATATTCTGTAATTTTAGGAAATTTATCCCCAATATAAAAATGGGTCTTTTTTATGTTGAATAATCTAAAGTTATCTCCAGTTTTATACTTTTGCATGAATTAGGAGGAATAGTCTTTCCTAGTGAAAAGTAAACCAATTGTTCATATTTTGATATAATAGTAAATGATAAGACCTGAAATCATATCCATGCAAGTATCACTATTACGGACTAAACAGGCTGGATTTAGGCATATATTTCAACAATTAATTAAAAAATAAGTGACAAATTTGAAAGAATGAGTGTCATGTAGAGTATATGGGAAAAGTTGGAGTGAGAAAATGGGAGAAGAAATGATGTAATATAATAATCTCCAAAAATAATAGAAATTAGAAAAACATTCAGGAAGACAAATCTAGTTAAAGAAAATCAGTTTGAAAAATTTGCTGGTTTAGTATAAGAACAGAAGGGGAAACACAGTAATGCAGTGGCAGTAGAAACAGAAAATGGTAAATAAAGCAAACAATACTTTAGAAAACAAAAATTGAGTTCAGTGTGTCTTTGAGCAAAGAAAGTTAGTGCAGATACTTTCGGGAAAATAGTTGCAATGCTTCTGGGAGAGGTACTACTGGGATGTAATAAACACTCCAAGTTGTCTTAGAGGAGATGAGTTTACATTTGGGTAATTTGATAATCTAATGTCACAGAAAGATGAAAAAGGTGTGCCTGTGAGTTAATGATATGGGAAATTCATGTGACAGTACAAGACTGGAGATAATTGCAGATGATTCAGCAGAACAAGACCGTTTACCATACATGGGGATTATGTTACTGAAAGTACAGAATCTGAGTAAGTAGATCAAAGAAAGAAACTTGAGAATGCTGGGACAGGATATGGTAGAGACTCAGTGTAATGTTTTCCCATGATTATTGTATCAGATAGAACATACAATATAGAGAGCAGAACAAAAGACACAAGAGACATTTCTGACCTTACCATGAACAGGGTCTATACTTATTTTACATGGTCTAGGACTTTTAAGTATCATTAATTTATTCAGTATGATATTTTGTGTATTACACACACACACACATATGTGCAATATATATATATATATATATATATATATATATATATATATATATTTCATGTGTAGAGAGCTCATATATGTGTATGTACATGTATATGTGTGTATGATTTAAGTGGAACATGTTCCTAATTAAAATATTAAGAAAATTAATATTTTATGTAAATATAGAGAGAAGAAATATAATTCCATTTTAGTATATTTATAACTTAGCAGTACTTCCAAACTCATATACACAATGTACATACATATACTATTTCTTCTACAATTTCTATGTATGTAACAGCAACAATAGAATAAGCCTTTCTGGGAGAACTTTCCATAGTATTGAAAGATTCAGTAGAGTCAGTGTGTTCTGTGTCCTTCAGGGATGTTTTCATTTGTCTTAATTCATATCTCCTAAGTGTCTCTTTTGGATGAAACTACAACAATCTAAGTTCCTCTTAAAGTTTCATTTATGTTTCCTTTATATATCTCTGTGCTTATATTTAACTATAGCTTTTCACTTGGTCTTAATATGGTCTCAGAACACATGATTATTCAACTTTCTTTTTGAGGGATGCCACTTCTTCCTCTTTATTCTTATATAGAATGTTCATTCTCTTGCATTCTATCCTGTCCTCTTTCTTCTGAAAGTTCTCATTTATCAACTAGGAAATTTCACATAGTCCATAAATACTTCAAGTTTCTTTATTGTTTGTGTTTTAGTAAGCTCTTTGTTACTCAGATAGAACCCTGACATAATCGACCTCTAAAGGTTAAATGTCAGAGCTTTCAGTTCAGGACCAGCTGACTTCAGTGCTTTAGACAAGGTGATGCCTCATGGTGGTAAAAGACAAAAAGGGAGAAAGGAAGGAGGAAGGTCTCACAGTCTCTCAGTTGCACGCATCTTAGAATTTATGAATTTATCTCCTGCCAATGATACTATTCCCTACACTGTTCCTTTAACACAGTTACTTTTATGGTTCAAACCAGAAAAATCCATCCTGTCTCCAGGAGATTCCTGTCCATTTGAATATCAAGAATAACCCTCACACGCAAATTATATAATTTCACATCAAAAGTGAGACAGTCACTGAATGTACATGCTGAATCTAAAAAGAAGCAATAGAAAAATAATGATGGATTAAAAGAAATTCTAGTTAGACAGATATTAAAGCCCTGTGCTGCTATATAAATCATGTAAATTGTGCTGGAAAGTGGACTGTTGGAACTTATTCCACTTGTTTTCCTTTGTTTGTTGCTAGTTTTAAAATCCTATTTTGTTTTATGTTATATATTGAAATTTAGATATTATATAAAGTATAAAAGAATAATAGAATATTTGGATATAATTTTGAACAAACTTCTACCAATAAAACCAAAAAAAAATAAATAAATAGAAAGAAACTTTTACTAATTGGGTCATAGAAACAAATGTATTCAGGAATTTGTCCTAATGATCAATACAATTAAAAGGGCAGCTCAACTGTTGTTTTTGAGATAGGATCTCATAAAGTTCAGGCTGGCTTTAAAGTTACTTCGTAGCTGAAGGTGATTTTGAGCTTCTGATCCTCTACTTCCACATTCCTGGTACTGAGATTGCAGGTATTCATCACCTTACCTCTATGGTTTTTCTGCTTACCGCACATAGAACATTTCCTTGGGTTGGATTTACATGTTGTCTGCAGATTTTCTCAGTGGGTATTACATGTTGTTGGAATATAGATCTTCCTGGAGTCAATATTGAAGTTGGATTTCACTCTTCTATGTGTCTTATCAGTGACTGTTAATAGCAGCATGATTCGGCCACATGACATGCCAGACTTTCCTTTGAATTCTTACTGGTGGTGGTCTTCAAATGTTGCTTTATTTCCAAGGATTTGCATTAAGCTTTAGTTAAAGGCTTCCATCTTACCATGACTCCTACATTTCACATGCCTGTAAGATATCATTGTACCAAATATCCTCCTCCCTGGTTTTATTAGCTGTCTTTCTGAAAGTTTTGTCCTTGATCAGATGCATCCATTGCTTTCCTCAAGCCATTACTTCATTGTAGAAGAAGCATGGTTAACATAACCCCTGTGTTCATGAACAAAGACTGAGAAAAGGAGGAGTTAAGGAATTCACAACCCAGTTTAAGGACATGAACCCTAATGGACAGTATTACATTTTAACGGCTGCATTTTCTAATTATAGTATCCTAGGGATTAAGACTTTAACATTGCTGTTTAATATCACTTGATCCTTTAAAAGAATAATGTCCATATGTAAATATCAAAGAAGAGAAGAAGTCTATGTGGCATAATGAAGAGCATCACTTCTTTCTACTCAGCAAACAGGCTGGAACACTAGCCAGATGCTCTAAAGTTTAAGTGACTTTCCCTTGAGGCCCCTACCTTATCTTGGAGCACACAAGATCACATTTCCTATTGAAGTCAACAAAATGGAACCGTTTAAATAGAGGAAAACTATGTCACAAAGCATATAAAGGCTCGACATTCACTGCTGAGAGAAACTGAAATAAGTTATCACTGGAGAGCAATTGTGAGAACAACCAAACAGGTCAACATTAGTCAGACACAGCTTCCAGAAAATGACAGTCTTTGTCTTCAAAGCTTACTATAGTTGAAAATGAACTTTTAAAATGTACTCACTAGACTTGGAAACTGCAGTACATTTTTATTACTTTTGTTATATAATCCTTTGAAGAATTTGTTCTCAGGTCCATTTCTCCAGTGTTTCCAATGAATTGTAGTTTGATCCTACAGGGGTCTATGTATTAGAGGCAGTATTATGAAAAATGAGAGAACCTTAAAGAGATAGGGCCCCATAATAAATCTTTAGGTATGGTAGATACCAAGCTGGAGTGTTTCTTTTCTGAGTTAGGCTTCCCTTGAGTGAGAATTTTTAAATGTCCTAGCTAGAGCTTAACTACATTTCATTCCTGCCTTTTCTACTGTCAAACACTAACTCGGTACTGTACACAGTGATGCCATTGTCTTGTCCATAAAGTGACACAACTGTAACTTCCCCACTAGAATGAGCAAATGTCAAATCTATGTTCTCAATCTTATAAGACTGTGAATTAAATGAATCTCTTCTATTAAAATGTATCCCACCAGAGCTCTATAGTTACAGTGGTAAGAAGTTGACTGAAATACCCAGCTACAAGAAATTTTATTTCTATCTTAAACTCTTTCTTCATTTTTAATGCATCAAACCACCATTTTGGATTCTTTATAGGCTATAACACCTCAGGCATATTGAGGAAAAAATGAAAAATTGATCCAATAAGTATTAAGTGAAGCTCATCAGTTGGCATGTCAATGAAATCAGAAGATAATTTCCCATTTGAAATTCTGAAGAAACCCATCCTGGCAGAAACCTTGACTACTACCTTATGAGCAGTTATAAAGCAGACACCCAGTTGAAATTGTATTCAGATTTATGACTCACAGGGAACATGTAATAAAGAGAAATTTTTGGATAAGTTACTATGTAGCAGTGAATAATATAAGAAGGTCCATTGAGTTTTAACTTCTGTAACAAAATGATTTAAAATGTCTTTTATTTTATATATGTTACAAATATGTATACAAATAAAACAATATCTATACTTCATTTTACATGTATCCATGTTTGCATTTCTTCTATTAAATCTTTGATTGTTATTTTAACAAGTGCATCAAAAATTGTAACCCTCAAAACATCTAACTTTTCCTGTAGAAAGAATTGTAACTATGTGCAGACATACTTCACTAGACACAGATTATGTAGTCATATCATGAAAAATGTTTTCTATTTACATTGACCTGGGATACAGGGAACAGGACAGCACAGTGCTCTCCATATGTCATATGACTTATTTTGCTATTGTGTCTTAAATAGTTTCGTTCAATAGAGTAATTGAGTCATGTTACCATTTTACAAAATGTCCCCTTCATATAGAATTTTTGTACCTTAAATCTTAACTGTTATAAAACATTACCAAAGAAAGTGAATAAAAGATAATCTGCTCAAAAGCACAATTCAAAAGAGCTACTCAAATATTCAGAAAGAAATATCTCTGCATAAATAACTGCATGTAAAACTTGAAATATAAAATTTGACATTCATAATGCATGTGGTTAAATATATTGATCAAAAAATAACACAGGCAATATTCGTGACACATGGCATATTGTAGACACTCAGCAGGCACATGCAGAATTTAAACAAGTGATTTTTGTTTTTTTTTCACACAAAACTTACTTTACAATTCATGTATATGCTAGTAAGTCAATTTATTAAAATATTATACAAATGTTATATATAGCAAGTTGCCTTAAGTGAATGCAGGAGACATTTCTGTTTCAATAACAGCAACTTGCATAATACTGTATTTCAGAACAGATATTGACAAAAATATTTTAGGTAGGGTGTTAATAAAACTATTTCTAATAGAATTAAACATGAAACAAGAGAGATGTTCTGAATGAAATGACATCAGAACGTAAGTGTGTACTTCTTTAGGACAGAGACAAAAAGGAAATATCTTATCAGTGACATGAAATACTAATATGAAGTTTAAAAATCATCTATACCTAGTTACATATGTTTAATACATACTTTTCTATATTTTGTAAAAATCATTAAATTATATACAACTTAAATATTATATACTCAGTATTCTTATTCATGTTTTCTTGTGTTAGCAGATTACTTTGGTCCCAAAGCCTCTATCTTAAAAAAGAAATAAACAACAAAAACTACAACAAAACAACAACAACAACAACAATAACAACAAAACTTGGTCTACCTGTTTCCATATTTAGAGTTACAATTTTCTCTAATTTATTCATGCTTCTGTGGAGATACTGATATTTATTACCTAAAATGACAGCAAAATCAGTATTCTGGTGCATATAAATCATGTGCTTCCTTATGTAAATATGGCTACCAGCCCCAGATTAAACCCTTGGCAACATGCCAATATTTTAATATTTGTTACCTTTATTTGTGACGTTTCTCTGAATTCCGAATATTGAAGTGTTTAAGTGCCCTTTCAATTTTTGTGTATAATTTACTAGTGCTCTATTCATTCATGTTTTTTTTTTCAGAAATTGCATATTTGTTTTTTTTTCTATTTATTTTTGTGTATAAAGTCTCACTTTTCATTTCATTTGTGCTTTTGTAATGTTTGGCTGTACTTACAGATTACTCAGTCATTATTATTGAGAACAATTATAAAATCACTATATAGTAGAATATAGTGATTTGGGTCCTTAATTTATTAGCATATACTGAATGTAATCCAATTTCATAATCCCATATCTTTATTAAGTTACATTTTAGTTTAACAATCATTTAAAGGCAAATTATTTCCTATACTTTTCATTTATGAATCTGCCAGTATAAACTTTTATAAACTAGCAGCAAATTGAATATTTGAATATTGCCTTGTCCAATATCTTACAGGATGCATTAAATATTCTTATTTTAGGACTGGATGTCCTATTATACATGAATTGTATTCTGGGTAATTGTGTAGTAATAACCTTTGCTAAATTGTATGAAGCCTTTACTATGCTTAAAAGAAAACATAGATGCTCCACACTCTAATATTATCATCACTCAAGATAATGAGCCATACAAACCAGTCCATTACCAATCTAAAAGCCATAAATGTCAAAGTAAAGAAGTGTGCAATATTCTGGCCCCAAAGAACAAAGGACAAAAGTAATGACAGTACCTCTTTGTATTTGCCTTCTATCATACCGTGCATAACAAATGATGCCATAATTGTAGACAGTGTTATTTTAACAGGTTATCAGGGAAAATAGTGGGGGAAGTTAGTGGCTGTTTTGATTACTGCTGTGAAAAATAATTTAAGCACATTAAATTAAAATAGCTAGCAAGAGGAAGATAACAATTTTAGAATGCATTTGATTCTTACCTTTTCCAGTCTTATAAATGGAAGATTTCAGTGTTTATCTAATTCATTATATCAATGACTTCAGCAGAATGCATGAAAATGATGTCTATTTTACCAACTGCAATCATCAGGAAGGACTGTAAATAAGCACTTTCTGATCAGTTATTTCAAATAGTGTAGTGGAAAACAAAAGTAGACAAGAGAAAATGTATAGTGCATGTATAAATGTATTTATTTATTAATTTCTCTAAGTGAGTCCACAGTTCTAAAAGCAAAGCCAATACTCTTTATTTAATGTTACAGTTCTTCTTCTATGTCTATGTTTTTGTGAGTTGTGTAAGTTTTGAAACTCCAGACATCTGTTAACTAATACTACAAATAAAGAGATGTCATTTAAACCCAAGTTTTCATCAACTAAAAGGTAAACTATGTTTGACTACTTTTTGTCCCAAAAAGTGATAAAGATACTTAGTCTACATAAATCATGTAAAATAAAAGATAGTCAAAGACTTCTGATTTAACTAGTTTTTTTTTTTTAATTTTTTTTTGGGGGGAGATTAAATTGAATTCATCCAAATAATCCAGAGATAAACTCCCTTTTTATGTAGAGATGGTCTATGGTCCCTGTGTAGATGAGATATACTGATATTTGAGCAAACACCTTGTTTGACATTCCCAAATTTATTTTGACTTACAATTTTATAGTTTTATTTGAATATCATGTTTTCTTCTCTATTTAGGTTCCTCTCTCTCTTTGTACAGCATAGATAGATAATGAGAACAATGAGTCATGTTCCTGAATCACATTGAGTAATTAAAGTTTGTTTTTACATTTTAACTTTTTGGTCAACAAGTATACTTACTCTTTTTGTACCAATAATAAATGACATTCTGCTGGGTTTCCTTGTCCATGGTTGATATGAGGTTTTTGTCTCTAGTCTTGTTGTATTTTGTTATGCTGTATTTATTAGATATTCCCGAGGGGTCTGCTTCTGCTCTTTTCTGAAGAGAAATGGAGGAGTAGATCTCGGAGAGAGAGATGGCAGGAGAAGTATGGAGAAGTGGAGGGAGTGGAGATATGGTAGGTGTATATTGTATATAAGCAGCAGAAAAATAAGAGACTGCTAATTGTAAATTAGACTCTCTAGTCCTACAAGACAATAGGTACTGGGAACTAACCAAAAATGACAAGTTTTGCTTCTGTGAAAAGTGATTGCTTGCTGGAGGTAACTGAGGCATCAACAGGATCTCTCTATTGTAAAAGTTATGCATTGTAGGATGTGAGCTAATTCACACACACACATCCCACCAAAGAGGTGTAACTTTGTGTTTTCTGCCTTTATAAGCCAGGGCAAATATGACTAGGTCTTGTCTTTTGGGAGTTTCCGATCTCAGGTACAGACCTAGTACCAGTATTTCATAAAGATTATGGTTTGTTAAAATTTATTCATGATCATGGTGAATCTCTAAGTGATCTCCAGTTGTATAACATCCATAATTTACACAAGAGCTTAATTTAAAGTTGAAAGTTATAAGGGAAAGTTTAGAATAAGAGCTAACACACATTTCATAAAATCCTTGCCTTTGTAATTCCACACCTTTGAAATTCTGATCATCTCATGTCCTTCATGTGCTTACATTAATATCTGAAATTGTCCCTCACTTCAAACTTGATGAATAGTTTGGGAGGTCATCTGAGCAGTATCTGCCTATCTTGTTCTGAAGCCCATCCCCACTTGGGTTGCTAGATGGGTTAATTTCACCTTGTGAATTAGCAGGTCTTTATTAGGAAAACAAGAATGAGTGTTTTCTAGAGTAAAGATATACATATATATTGAATTGAACAGTGTTCTGGTAATTAAGTTTTAAGCCGAATCTTTTGATGTAGGAAGATCCACCTTGAAGTTGGGACACATAATTTGCTGACATCTTGTAAAAAGGACATGGAAGAAGGAAGCTGGATTTCTTAACCCGCTTGGTCTTCTTCTCCCTGGAAAGTCCATTCCTTCCCTTTTATGAGTTCCTGCTTCTTCAGGATTCTAGCATACACTGATTACCTCATGAACTATCAGCCTCATGGACTGAGCAGCTATTAGATTTTTGGACATTCTATTTGCAGACAGCCATTTACCAAACTAATGATGTGAATTAAAGTATTTTATTTTCACTAAGATTTAATTTTAGTCAAAGAAACGTAAGAAAACTATCACAAACTTCTTCAAAATGTGCAGCATCTGTTCTAAACCAGCTTACTGGAATGGAAAATTGGTACATTTTCTTAAACAGAAACAAAACTGTAATTTCTGTGTTTTGAGATAGATCAATAACAACAGCTGTATTTATACAAAACATACTTTGAGCTGGACAACTATTATATCAACAACCTGGCGTATAACATGTTCTTACATACCATAAAGATGAGAGAATTGGGGACTAAAATGTTTATTTGGATTGTTTAAAGGTAATGGTAAAAATAAATTGACTTCTTCCTCTAAGGTCAATATCTTCCAGTATGTCTGACATTTTTCTCAAAGCATGTTCACATACAATTTTGTTCATATTCATATTTATAAGAAAAGTAAGTAATCACACACAGAATGAGCATACCATTTAAGGATTAGAGAGTTATAAGATGTGACTAACCATTTATCTTTATAATTATAAATTTGGCTACACAAGGATCTTATGAGGACAACGTAGAAATTTAGTGATTTTCCTCCATGTTTTATAGAAGACTGACCAAGTTAGTTTAAAAATATGGATAATTTGACCTCTAGATTTGTTATTTATATTACTTTAATTTCCTTTTCATGCCTTGAACCTCTAGCTGGTGCTTGGAACACAATACTAAAAATGAAGGGCTATAATAGACAATCCTACTTTAGATTTCATTCCCGATTTTAATAGCAATGATTTAAGTTTTTCTCCCTTTAGAATAATGTTGGCTGTGGGTTTGTTATGTGTAGCCTTTGTTATGCTGAGATATGAGCTCTCCTGACCTATTCTCTAGGACTTCTATCATGAAAGCATGTTGAATTGTGTCAAAGCTTTTTTTCTGCATGTATTGAGATTAATTAATTAATAGTTACTTCCTTATTCTGGTCAACCCTGAAATCATACACATGAATTACACTGAATAGAATCAGAAAGTGGTATAAATATATTTATAATATATACATGTTTGTGTGTGTATGTCTGTGTTTCTCTATGTGTCTGTGTTTCTGTGTGTATGCATGTAACAATCTAACAGTAATAATCAAAGACTCTATTAATTTGGGATGCAGTAACAGTGGAAGTGGTAGTGACTAAAGAAGGAGAGTGGACATGGGAAAGCCTGAAAAAAGAATAGCTCAGGGGTAAGGCCAGCACTGAAAGCAAGAATCCTGAAGAGCATCTATAAGTAATCAGTACCTGTAATCTGAATCCTATAGGAATATTTACTGATAAAAGCAGTGTGATCAAATGTTGTGAATGACTATCTGGTAGCCTGGAAATGAATAAGAGAGTTCAGACTGAAAATAGCAATCAGAGAAAGGTTATATTTAGAATCTAAATCTCATCCAAATCTCTCATCTTCATATCTACCAGTTTCAAATTAGCACACTTTGTCCTGTTCCCTTCTTTGTCTTTTTCTACCTCTTCTATCACCTCTTCCTCCTCATTCTCCTCTTCCCTCTTTTTCTCCAATTCCTCTTCTCCTCTCCTTTCCTCTCTTCGCCTCTCCTCCTCTCTTCTCCCCTATCCTTTCCTCTCCTAGACTTTCCTGTCCTCTCTCCTCCACTCCCGTCCCCATCTCTGCCCTCTCTTCTTTCCTGCCCTCTCCTTCCCTCCCTTCTACTTTCCTTTCTTCTCCCCTCACCTTTTTTACTCTTCTGCAGTTTTCTTTCTCTCACTCAGTTTCTATCTCTTTGTCTCCCTTTCTCACTGTTCTTATTTTTCTTTTGATAGACTTTTCAAAGTACACAGGCTATGAGAGGTTAGGGTACTCCATGTCTCAGCCTTCTGAGACCTGGTACTGAGACCTGGTACTGTTTTAGGTCCTCTGATTACAATGGTTTACCACACATTACAATTGCATTCTACCACAATTAAGCAAAACAAAACACCACCACCAACAAAAATACTCTTAACTTATTCAGAACTTGTTCCTACTTTCCCACGATTTATTTATTTTCCTTCTTCATGTTTCTCACATTGACCCACTGAGGAGCTCTAAGATTACTCTGCGCTCGTGCACTCTATTTTGAGCCTCAGTGCACACTGTACTGTCAGTTAGTACTCCTTACTTATTATTGAGGCTTAATAGTTTATTTTTGTTTGACTATATGTTTGCATATATGTGTATTTATTGAATGCTCAGTGTGTAGCCTATAGGAATGATTGTTTGCAAAATTATTAACCTTTCAGATGACACCTGGGAACATTTTTTTTGGTATTACAAACAACATTCTTTTAGAAAAATGAAATATTATCTACTACAGAATAATTCCTTTCGAACATTGAAAATAATTGCAATGAAAATACATACCCTGGCTAAAACTTTCAAATAGTAATACAAACAAGAGAGAGAGAGAGAGAGAGAGAGAGAGAGAGAGAGAGAGAGAGAGAGAGAGAATGAATGTGGGAGAGAGGGAAGGGAAGGGGGGGAAATCTTAGTAGTTGGATAATAGTGAGCCAAGAAAATAATTTTTTTAAAATAATACTTTAAAACAATTATTAAAATTTACAAAGAACATATATTCCTTAAGATCCCACCCTTTAAATGTTAGCTAATATTTAGGTTAGTTTGAACAATGGCACCAGAGAAGACTTGATAGTATATTTGGGACTCCTGACAGTAAAATGCTTGCTAATCAAGCATGCCAACCTGAGTTTAATTTTTAACACCCACAAAATAATACAAGATTGGTGGCACATGTTTCTTATCCTTGCTTTCAGTAATAGAAAAAAAGAGGTCTCTTGGGATTCTCAAACAAGACATTGTAATCTAATCTGGGATCTCTGGATTACATTGTGAAATACTATATTTGAAGTCAAATTATATGGGTAAATATTTTGCCTCCACATGCATGTGCATAAACCTGTTTGTGTATCAATATGTACATTTATACTTACCAAAACAGGAACACTACAAAAACAGCAATACACAATGTTGGCAAAATGTATACATTTTAATTGTAACTTCTTTGAAGAAAAATATTAAATCATTGGCAAACTGAATATATCTTTAAGTTATTAAAGAAAATTATGGTATAACACATTATTCAGGTTGTATTTGTGTAACATGAAACTGAACAGGTATTTTCTTAAGTCAAATTCTGTTTTAAATGAGGTGCTCATAAAATGACTAGTTTCTTGAAATAAATCACTTTTAGAATAGTTATCTCATCTTTGTCAGACATAGCTTAATTTTGATACCTAATACTTAAGTCTTTGTAAATCATTGATTTACCACCATCAAATGCTATGATGTGATAAAAAGATTTAAGTGAATGTAACAAGTTATTTTGCCAAAAGATATTCCACTTATGAGTCATTTTAATTTATGGAAGAGTAATTTTTAATAAAAATAGCACTTGGGATTCTTGTATGCTTTACTTTTTAGTATGTAGAGTAATCATTTATCTCAGGAAAATGAGGGAAAGAAAATATCTTTTGTCATGTAAGTTATGAAAATATGTCATTTTATCTAAAACCCTGTACTAACAAAGTAGTGAACTTCTGCCTCCACAGGGAAACATCATGAAGAGACTCGTAAAAAAGTGAGAAAAGGATAAAGTACGGAGATTCCAACTCCTTAAAGAATAAGACAACTCCCTATAGCCTCCCCAAAACATCAGTGTTGTCAGAAAGATTTTTGTCCTGTTGACTTGAAATTTTCTAAAAACACACCAGTTTTTCAGTTGTGTTGTCTATGTTACAGATGGGGGTAAACTCATCATTGTATAACGCTACCATGCTGCTGAATTGAGATCTGATCAGATTAAAAATGTAATGTAGTCATGTTGCCACTGATTTCAAATATACATTGAAAGTCTCTAACAGTTTGTAGAATCAGATCACTCAAGGTACAGATGTATTTGCTTTTCTTGTTGCTCTGCGTTACTCTTCCACATAATTCATCTAGAACAGACAGAATTACTTTTGAACTTCTTTACAATATGGATAGAAATGGTTAAAACAACACTTCAAAATATATTCATTATAGATATTATTTAAAAATTTATTATTTATTTATTTACTCCAGAGGTCTATAGTCAGCCTGAGCAGAGTGTAACTATATAGAATGGCTAAAGCTCTAAACCAGAAGTGTGACTGGAAGAATGACTGAAGAAGAAGTGGATCTGAGAGTGAGAAGGTAGAGCAGGGAGGGAGGAAAGCCTTGCTCAGGATGGAAAAAGAAGAAAAAAATAAAACTCCAACTGTATGCTGTATGATGAGAGATGCCATTTGGTTTAAAAGATACAAGTTATTTAAAATATTGCAAATATAGAGTAAGCAAAGTTCAAGAATAAAAAAATTGAAACTTAACCAGTTTAACACTTAAACTCACTTTAGTGCACAGACGTTTAAAGTGAAAAAGCACATAATAAATACTAATAAAGTTTAATAAGGCAATATATTATACTAATATTGTCATACCTATTTAAAGGGTATTAGGAGAAAATGAAGCCATAGTTGACAAAACTGACGAACAAAATAGACAGTTTATAATAAATAAATAAATAATTGGACATCACAGAGCTTTTTCTAAAATTGATATACCAACCAGAATATTGGTTTAAGGATAATATTTAAGAATATATAGTGTGTGAATAATACTATATTATACACAACTATAACAGACACATAGCATCTCACACCCAAACAGTAAACAAAATAGGTTTTTAGATCATACAGGATACTTTTCATGATAGATCCCAGATATAAGATTAATTATAGTAAAATTTAGAAATTATATATGTATCTATTCATGGTGAAGAATCAATTCCCAATATATATAAAACACATACAAATACAATTCTATAAAGTTAGACAATAATAAGTGAAAGAAAGATAGAAATATTATAAAACTCTGAAATTTAAGTAGTTTTAAAATTAAAAACAATTCACAAAGAAAATTTCAAAATATAAAATGGAAAGTAATACATTATGCCAAAATTTATAGGACATAACACAAAATTCTCATAGAAATATTTACATCTACAATCACTGATAAACAAACTAAAGGTGTATTTAGTGACTTACTCTTACAACATAAGGAAATAAAAGGAAAATAAAAGTAAAAAACATAATTGCAAGCTAGAAGGCAGAAAGAAATGATAAAAATGATAAGGAAAGAGTTAAATAAAACACTTTAGGTTTAAAACATAATTCAAAAAAGAACACAAGTTTTTAGATTTGAAACAATGATAAAATTTAGTAACTTGAACTAAAACGAAGGAGGAAGACTACAATTATTAAAATTGGAATTTAGTGTAAGGATATTACTATAATTTACAGTAGCAAAACAATAGTTCCAGATACAAATTTACAAAGGGCCTTTTCTTTTTTAACAAACTAAGTATTTAAAAGGTGCCAAGTCATAGACAATGAAAATATGGAATAGTGTAAATATTGGACAATAGCCAGTGATTTTAAAGCAAGTGGAAACATATCATTAAGTCCAGCATCTTTTTCTTCCTGTCTCATTCACTATTTTCCAGAAATGAATGTTTTCATTTTGATTGACTATCCTTATACTTTTAGACATCTATCTATTTAATTTAGATTTCTATTGCTCATATCTAGTTATAATTTTAGAAACATAGGGAATTAGGCTATTCCTTCTGTTGCTATTCCCAGAAATGTGGCTTATCAGTAGACTTTCAGTGTAGTTTGTATGGATCATAAGTCAAGGAAAATCAAGCCTTTCTTCTGTCTTTGAAAAGAGGAATGTCTCTTGCAATGAAGAAGACACAGAGGAGTGTGCCCAAATATTATTTTCTCTCAGATAGAACACTATAAATTCTGCATCAGTTATAAATTCATTTCCTAATTTACCCAGGAGAAAAACAGGTTTGAATACCAAGAAGAAAAACATGTCTTAATGTTGACAGATATCCGGAAAAATTCTATGTACATACAATTCTGTGCTTTCATTAAAGAACATTTTAAAACTTATCACTTAAATTGGTCATTAAAAATAGTATATTTGTGGTGAATTTTCTTTCCTACAATAAATCCATTTCATTGTCATTCCTCTTTTGCTAGATAGGTCCATCACTGCTAAATCAAAAATTTATAGATCTTATATTACCTCACACTATATTATCTGAAGTACAAATCAAAAGAGTTTTATGTAGTCAGCTGCTTGCTCATATTGCATGACTTGATCTCTCTCTCTAAAATGGCAACACTGCTGTTTTCAGACCTGGGGAGTTTTCAGAGCCGAGCTAGTTAAGCTGCCAATGGTCCAGAGTTTATAGAGATGCTGTCCAGTATACTGATAGATTCTATCCAACATACCCAGAATTTTTCAAGGTATCCTGAAGTTTACAATCCTGTTAGACAGTAGAAAGGGAGGATGTTCTGGTTTCTCTTTCTTTTGTGGTGCCACATCATAACTCTGTGATTATTATCTTACACAGCCTTCAAGGTATTATTAACATTAACTCTCAAGAAAGGCTTTGAAATTCTGAATGGTGAAGTGACTCAAAAAATAAATAAGTGAACTGAGTAATTTTGAGGAAAATATAGGTCTCAAATAAACTACAATCCTTGCTATTTAAAGAAGAGCATTTAAAAATAAATGAAATCAGATTTTATATTAATAACACTCAGTTATTTATGTCTAGATGATCATGAATTTTCCATTTCCAGCCAAACATCTAAGAGTATTCTCATGCCATGTGATACTCACAGGTGCTAATTTAAAGTAAATAATTATAAGTTTTAAACACACACACACACACACACACACACACACACACACACACACATTACCCTTCAAGAAATACAGATATAAAGATATATGAAAGGATTTTCTAACAGATCCACATTTATAAAGGGAACAAGGTTAATAACTGAGCTGGGGACCTTATAAACTAAAACACTTCTCTGTAGGTAAGGACACAAGCAAGTGGGAGAAGTCTGACAAATGTATATCAATCTTTCACAGATATTACATCGGACAGAAGATTAATGTCCACAATGTACAAATAAAAGAGAAAGAATCAAGGAAACAAATAACTGAATCTAAAATAGGCTAAAGATCTTAAGTGGAAATGTAAACTTTGGAAAGTCAGTTGTGTCTGATGATGGTGTTTTGCTGGGATAGACACATGAAGGAACACTTCCCTGAAGTGGACACAGGTGAAAGTCTAGGGCAGACTTATGAAGGAATGTTTTGCTGAAGCAGACATAGGTGAAAGGATATTTCTCTAAAGCAAACATGTGGAAGTGCATGTGATGAAGGATTCTTCACTAACCACACGAATGTATTGCTCTAACCTTACACTGCATAGTTGAGCTCCTTTTGATGGGATTTCATAGAGAGAAATACATTAAAAAACTTCCAGTGGTGTGCTGTGGCTCTAACTGCTTCCTCAGACTCTGGCTAATTGGAAGAGGGATGTCAGCTGAGACAAACTCACATGGAGTTTTGCTAAGTCAGGTTCATATTCAAGACCTGTGGCAAGGCAAGATCCGTGGAGGACAAGTGATATTTGGAGGGACTATAAAAAAGACTCAATGGACTGTTGGAAGAGCTTGGCTTGGTTGCACAGCTAAATGCTTTTTGGCATTGCATCTTTGATGATCTTCGCTTCCCTGAGAGAAGCACAGATGAAAACTGGTCCTGGTGATCCTGCTTGTTTGATTTTGTTCCTGTTGGTCCAAATTACTCCTGCTGATTCACTCATCATCACACCAGAAACTGATGTAAAATTTAACAGAAATACACAGATATTTATCAGTATCATCATTATTTTGTTGTTGTTATTGTTGTCGTTCAGGCACACAGGAAGTTAAGACAAATGAGTTGACAGTGTTCCTCCTAAGAACAATAAACATACAAAAACTCCACTACATGATTCTAGTGGCACTAGAAACCTCCTTTCTGGTAATGATCGGGTTAGTCCAAGTGACTCTCCAAACAGTAGAAATTAGTTATATAGTCCTTGATTACCTCTCAGGGTTTAAAAGTGAATCCCTATTTCTGAAATCACTACAAACTGAGGACACAGGGCTCAGATGATTCTAGCTAGATCTTACCCTAAAGCCTCCTTTCTTCAATATACCTTATGGATTCACCAAAGAAACAAACTAGGGATTATGCAAGCTGCCAATTGATGGAAACAATTAGACAGTCTTAAACAGCTGCAACATCTATGAAGTATCTTGATTGCCAGTATGGCAAGATATCCATAAATTTGTAAAATGTGGCACTCACCTGTTCATGGAAAGTAAGAGGTGTCTAATTGGATTTGAGATTCCCTCAACAGGAAGAAAATCATAACAGGTGTTGGAACCCTAGCCAACTTCCAGGGACTTGTGAGATCTTGGACCATAGAAAAGAATCTACCTCTGCTTCTTTACTAGACCACCATAGTTCCTGACTCCATTCTAATTTTATTCCTATATCCACAGACAAGTGTAGCTACCACTTCTCATCAAAGAAACCTCTTATCTTCACAACAAATGGAAACAATCACAGAAAACCAAATCTAGACACAACACAGAGATCAACAGATCATGGGGAGACCACCCCTAATGAATTATCTCTATCATATCTCCTGTGCTATGGTTCTGGGACATACCATCAAAAGGGGGCAAAAAGAATATAAGGGCTAGACTATCAAGACATTGTTATATAATGCCTTCCAGAATGCTGACCGAAACAAAACCTGAACATCAGTATTATCAACAGACATGCAAACACATAAGAGAAAAAATTTCTAAGTAAATTCAAAATATACAACCGCACTCCGATTCTCACCTCTCCATAAAAAGCTATTGGTAAATAGTAACCACTGTCAGAAGAATTAGCCTTTCCAGATCTGAGGCCTATTGTTGGTTGTTCATTGGAGAATGATCAGTCCTGATAGCTGTGAGGGCCTGAACAAAGAAAGGGAAGGAGAAACTGATGTAAAATTTAGCAATATATGTAACTATAAAAACGTAGATATATAAAATTAAAGAAAACCTGCCATGAATTTGAAAGAGAGAAAAATATGAGTAAATGGGGGCATTTGCAAGAAGTAAAGAAAAGGGGAAATTAAGTAATTTTAAAATTTCAAAAAATAAAAAATATTAAAATAAACAAACAAAACCCCAAGACATTTTTTTTTTTAATAATTTACCATTTATCTCCCTCTTGTAAAAATCCAACAAAAACATATTTACCTCCAGAAATGTAGTTGGATCATAGTAATAAGTTTTATTCTTATATTTGGGGCAAATGTTTTGTTCATTTTCTAATAGGAAAAATATAGTATTTTTGTATCCTTTTCTTATACACATAACATTTACACTAATGGAACATACAGTACTCATGGCAACACTACATCGGTGACTATTTTGTTTTCAACAGAAGTAAGTCACAGATGCAGCCTATTCTGACAAAGATGAGGGCCTGATGGAAGGAATAGCTGGCCTTACACTCTCATCTTTTCTCACCTTGAAGTGATGGTGAAAATGTTTCTAACATGTACAGAGCTGGCAAGTGGTGATGAATTCCCTATTATGAGGGCTGACACACAGACAACAAAGAGAGCTACCAAGAATAAAGGAAATTAATCATGATTTAACATGGTACAGAATCTTTCAGAGCAAACACTGAGAAATCGGAGTGTGTATATTTTGAATTTACTTAATTGTATATGTGCTTAATATTGATGAGAAGAGGAAAAGTGTACTGATGATGACTGGACAGCAAGTATATCATCTAACAGTAATAGTACGAATGTGGAGGCTCAGCAAAGGATATTTTCTTCGGCTCTCCATTGTAGTATATTTTCCTCTGGGGTTAAGTCAGATTTTTTCTGGATCAGGAGTATGTGACTCATTAGACAAGTGCAGGCCAAGAATTTCATTATTACAGCTTCTCACATCCAAAGGTGGTTCAGCTGGACAAGGAAAGGCAGTATAGGTTTTATGGCTGCCCAGAAGGAAAAGAAGTTTTGTGTGTACGATATTCTTCAAGAAAGATGTATTTTATTTTTATTAGTTTCTATAACTTGCTTCAGGGACAAATGAAGGCAGAGAAAGCACAGGAGAGAAATTAAGAGTGGCTGACTGACTGCTTCTAAGACCATCGAGTGTTCTTCAGCTAAAGCATTTGACATTCCATATGGCCATAATAGAGTCTATTTAAGAAACAGATTTTACTTAAACATTGTTACCTGTTATGACCAGATGAAGCACTGGTTTGTAAGTGTAGACAAAATAAAAGTGGATATGTTAAAAACCCATGGTTAGATACAAATAATGTTGAGATTGTTTAAACATAACTTGAATCATAAATCAAAATCCATTTTAGATAAATAGTTTGGAATCAGAATCTACCAGTATTGCTTGTTAGATTACAAAACACTATTTTCTGCTAAAGTCTCCATCACTGGCTATAGGGTCCTTAATATTCACTTCCCTTGGCTACTTTTGATGGAAGATTCCTTTTAACTTCAGGGGTTTGACCTTTCTTACAATAGTACTTTAGAAAGCATAAATTATTCTCTTTAAAGATTTAAAATCTTAAAAACTTTTTGGGATAATTTTACAAGACAAGAATAAGTTTTTAATTATCTCAGACTTATGGCTTTGAAATTGGTCATATAAGAATATGAGAATACAACCGTCCAGCGGTGGTACACCTCTCTAGTGTCCGCGCTCTGTCGTCTGATGTGCTGTGTCTGTCCCTAGTTTGATTCCCCAGTGGGGAAAAAAAAGAATATGAAAATACTATATCTCATTTTCTAGGAAGATAATATGAAGAAGATGTTGGAGGACCTGGAGGTAAGCATCATTTTCTGGACATGATAGAGCTGTGACACTCTTGTAGTGTCACAGCAGTGTAGTTGTCATCATAAGACCTGCATAAGATCAAGCCAGTCAGCATTTTACATGGAAAAGGGAAAGACTCAATGGACCCTGTTTCTACCTGAGGAGTGAAGGGTAATTGATGGTTTCTGGATTAGGATCAGTCAGTTATTTTTCTTGTTATTGGCTCTGGTAAATCCCCCCGATCCAGTGTATGATCCTACGCCTCTCATTATATATGTATCAAAATATGGACTTGGTGAATTATTTTTTTTAAAAAAAGACAGAAAGCTGTGAGGGAGTTGAGAGGTCAGGGGGCATTCAGGGCGTTGGGAGTGGGGAATTAATAGGATGACATTCATTTTATGAAATTCATGATTAATAAAAGTTGTATTTTAAAGGTTTTTAATGGAGATTTACTATTTCAGAAAAAGAGTACACATTTATTTATAAAGAGAGATTTCCTATATATTTTTTCATTACGTGCTACAGAGAAAAAGGTTATCGTGTTCATAACATTTGAATCAGACATCAAACATTTATTTCTGAAATAATTGATTGTTGAGGAAAACTTCTTAGGTCATGTATCCTTTGTGTTTATACATGTGTTATGAGCATGAACCTCATGAGTTAATTTTATTTTTTTGTTTAAGGCATTTTGTGTGTTTTAGGCCTATTCATGCAAGAATCTACTAAGTAATGAGTTGATGGCAAATGTGTTTAAATTTAAGCATAAATTGAATTATCTACATATTGAAGTTTCCCTTAGGATGTATAATTTGGGATGTTCAAATATTATTACGTCTACAATCAGCTCTAAGCTACTGAATGATATATAAACACTACTGTGAGATAAAGAAGTGTAAAAAAAAGAGTGGAAAATAAGTATAATGAGTCATATATCATTTAATTTTATTCAACTGACTGCATCTCATTCTAAAATGTTAACTATGCCTGTTCTGTCATAGAAGAACACACACATTGGCTTAGAATATTGGCTACTAGTATCTAATTATTATATCTTCTATTAAGATCATTGCTATGGTAGTTTAGTTGTTGAATAACAGGGATGAAATGCATATATATTAGAAGCTGGTTACCAGAGTGACACTAATGTGTGACAGTAGAAACCCATGATATGGAGCTTAAGAGGTTGTTGATAGGCTGTAGCAGTTGAACTCTAGAAGAAACATTCATCCATACCTATTGTTTTGATTTGTTTTCTCTGCTTCTACATTTGACTGCTTACATTGATGTGCTTTTCCCAGCAGAATATAATAATATCTTTTCTCAAAAATGCTCAAAACAATAAAGTTGTGTTTGTCAGGGTTCTCTAGAGAAACAGCATGAATGATGTTTATTAATGTGGCTTATAGTTATGGTTGGGATAGCTCAACAATGGTGCCCTCTTGATAGAAATGGCAAGAACCTGGTAGTAGTTCATTCCACAAGGCTGAGTGTTTCATTGTGTTCTTCATTCTATTTTGAAATCCCAAAGACATACGTTCTAATATCAGCCAAATAATGGCTCAGCAGCAGTATCGATAAACCTGCCAATGACCATGAGGGTAAGCATGCAACAAACAAAAATGTTGCTGCTTTCATGTTCATAGTTTTGTTTGTTTAAAAATATCATTTATTTTGATAATTTAAATTTTTGTAATTTCATCATTTTCCCCTTCCTTTCCTTTCCTTCCTCCAACCCCCTTCCATTTACTCTTCAAATTTGTGGCCTCTTTTTGCATTACTTATTTTACACACACACACACACACACACACACACACACACACACACACACCACACACACACACACACACACACACACACACCACACACACACACACCACACACACACACACACACACACACACCACAACACACACACACACCACAACACACACACACACAGCTAATTACTTAAATACAGGGTGTTCAGTTTGTATAGTGTTACATGTATATATATTTTCAGGGCTGATTGTTTGTGTTGGATGATCTATTGATGTGCTCTTCCCTGGGTAAGATTATTTTACCCAGTGCAATTTTCCTTTGCTGCTGGTAGTTCTTTATGGAAGGTTGAGTCCTCCTGGACTTTCTCCTGTCCACATTATCTGGTTATTGTTGTAAACCAGAAGGTGTCATCAATATTAAGGATTGCCCAATGAACCTCAATTATTCAGAATTAGAGTGGCTTGTCCAATCTTAAATGATGTTATCAAGAAAATTCCTCATGAGTATGTCCTGCTGCTTGGGTTTCAGTGATTTCAGATGTAGTCAAGATGATAATCATCATGCTCCATCACAGAGGCCCACTCATTCTTAGATATTGAGCTTTACATGCTTCAAGTATTTGTCTCTAAGAATACACAGCTAATATTTTCCATGTAGCTGTTGCACTGCGTATTTACTACACAGGAAGGAATTAACCTTTACAAACGTTGTATTTTTAGAAGGCATTTAGTTTACTTACATTTGTTGTTCTATATTTAGTACAACTGAATATATATATATATATATATATATATATATATATATATACACACACACACACACACACACATATATATATACATATATATATAATTCATATCTACCAATTGAAAACTGTTATTAAATCTCTAATATAATTTTTGAATCAAGTAGTTTTATAGCAATATCTAATATTTTAATAGTGGTATGGACAGTTAAAATCAAATACGGGATGACATGGCTATGATTTCAATATGATTAACAGCTCTTCAATGTGCTTAGCATGTTTTTTTTCACATCAGATACTATTTGTCTGCTTCCTCAGTGATGGCATCAAGTGAGTGAGATAAAATAGTTTAGTTGGAATGTTTTTCAGCAGAAAAATTCCTAGGTCATGAACATTTTAGTAACATAGAGAAAAAAACAAAAGAAAAGTACTTTTTAAGAGCTAAGATTCAACTCACAGACCACATAAAGCTCATGAAGAATGATGACCAAGTAGGAGGAGCTTCAGTCCTTCTTAGAAGGAGTAACAAAATACTCAAGAGAGCAAATATGGAGACACAGTGCAGGACAGAAACTGAAGGAGGGGCCGTCTACAGACCATTCCACCTGGATATCCATCCTATGTGCAGTCGCCAAAGGTAGAGGTTGATGTGGATGTCAGAATGTACACTCTGACAGGAGCCTGATATAGCTGTCTCCTTAGAGGTCTGCAAGAGTCTGACATACTCAGAGGCAGATGCTCACAGCTAACCATTAAACTGAATCATGGGGTTCCCAATGGAGAAGATAGAGTGAAGGCTGAAGGAGTTGAGAGGATTCGCGACACCATGAGGAAAGCAACAATCCCAACCAACCAGAGCCCCTAGGGTCTAAATCACCAGCCTGGGAGCACTTAGGGAGGGACCCATGGCTCCAGCTATATATGCAAGGGAGCTATATATAAGTGGGAGAAGAGATCCTTGGTCCCATGAAGGCTGGACATCGTAGGGGGGAGGGATATTCGAGGGTTGGGAGGTGAGGTACAGGGGAGGGTGGTGGAGGGTACACCAATGTGGAGGCAGGAGGAGGGGAAGGGATAGTGAGTTCCTGGGAGGGAGTGGGGGGAAATGGGGTTAGGAGAGAACACTGAAATGTAAATAAAATTTCCAATAAAAAAAAAAAAAGAACAGGCAAAAAAAAAAAAAAAATAAAAGAGCTAATAAGAAGGTAAAAAATCATTGATACTTTTAAAATAATAAAAAGTTAATCATCAAAATCTCTATCATAACAATAATGCTTTCCTAATCCTCCTTATGTTCTTCAAATTTACCTTGCCCTATTATTATATATCATTTTTATATTTCAGTATCCATCTTTAGTTTCCCTCTTGATCAATAATTTCATTAATTTAGAACATTTGAAAAGACTACAGATATTCCGGGAAAAAGAGTTAATTTTCTTGATCAAAAAAGTAGCATTTTGCATGATTATTATCTATTAACACTGCAAGTTTATGTCATTTAACTGTCATTTATTTTTTAAACTATATTTTTCTCTAATTATTTGGACTATTTTAGAGATTATTAACATGGGATATTTACCCTAGATTTATAACTTCTTATGGTATATGTATCTTTCATTAACTTGTTTGTGAGATGACATAAACCTTGACAGGATGAACGAATGTAAGATTCAAATTCACAGTGAGAAGGAGGAACCAACTTTGACGTAAACCTCACTATTTTGAATGAGTTTCTTTGTTTCACTTGATAAAACAATAACATCTAAGTTTATATATAAAAAAGATGTGTTTGTGTGTGTCTCTCTGTGTGTGTATGTCTGTGTGTCTGTATGTCTGTGTGTGTGTATGTGTCTGTGTGTATCTGTATGTGTGTGTGTGTGTGAGAGAGAGAGAGAGAGACAGAGAGAGAGAGACAGAGAGAGACAGAGAGCAATCCTCCTTTGTTCACTTTTGTTTGTGAATGAAATTCTGCAGTATTCCTCCCAATCTAAGGCTATCAAATTTAGGGGATTCCTTAAAATCTGGCCACAATTGATAACTAGTACTATTTTCAAATGATGCTTTCAGTGGTACTGTAAGGAACTTGTAATGGTTGTGGTCCATGGTGTTCAACTCCAGCATCGTGTTCATGTCATAATCATTGACTCTGCCCAGGTTAATGGCTTCTTGTCCACTTTAAGAATGGCCTGACTGCTTTGTCTCATGTTACATTAATATATCATATTACACTGATTTGACTACCTGGTAATGTAAGCTTGTGTTCATCAATGGAATTTCTGTAATAAAGAACATGCTGTGCAGCTCTAGTCATAGGAAAACACACACAATACTTTATACAGTTAGTTGTGCATCATCCTTCCTGACACTAATTACATGGCATAAAACACTGGAATTCATGAAATGGAGTTCAAGTTCAAAATAAAATGTGGAAAATGATTTAGCACTTAGCTCTTACAAAAGTGTTACTTTATAGTAAATCAATAAGAATATATATTCATTATCAGTCCTACAGTATGTGAGTCACGTATGTAATATAAAGTGCCAGCAATGACTTATATCTCTTACAATGGTTTTAAAATAATTATTACTTTCAATTATAAACATGATCAAATTACACTGAAATACATGCATGAAAAAGTAATAATAAAATCATATATTTTGTAACTAAAATTAGTAAATAAAAAACAAGAAAAAACTTACAATGAGCAAACTTGTATTTAGATATGGGATGTAGTGCTGCTCCACCATCATAAAATGTCTTGTTTAATATTTTCTTAAGTATACACTATAGGTATTATGGTGGGTTAAATAAATAAATATATGTATCTGTAATACATGTTGTAATTTAATTTCTATGTTTACAAAAGAGTTTTTGGCCTAACCTAAATCTATCTCCGGTGGCTATTCTATATTAAATCATTATCTAAAAATTTCAATAATAGTTCATCTAAATTTTTAAGTATTATATTTGTACTATTGCATTTTTTATTACTAAAACTTTTTCTTTTACACTAAGGAGCAATATCTTACATTCTTAGACTGGTAGCAAAAAATATGGTATGGTCAGTGCCTTTTGAATTAGCTTAGATATTTTCTTTTACTGTTTGAGGTGAAAGACACACACAATTTTTTATTTATGATTAAAGTTAAGGGATCATTATGTTTTCTAACAGAGCAAAGTTTTTAATGCATATTTTAATATTAGAACTATTACATTTATTATTTATAGGCATAACTGTGGCAATTGAGTCTGTGGAACATTTCAGTCAGAAATGACTTATCTTTCTACTTAAGAAACTTCAGTGGAAATGTACACTTTGTAATAATGGGAATTCCCCTAAAAAGTGTATTTGAGAGGTTATTAAAAATAAATCAAAAAGATCATTTAGAAAAAAAATAATTTGTGAGAAATATAAAGACTTGCTACATAATAAAGTCAATTTTTAAAACGTTAAAATCAAATGTCATTTTTGGTGAAATTGTGTAAGGAAGCAATATGATGCATAATAATTTAATTGTGGAAAAATCATGAAAACTTTAGTTGTATTTATCATATGCTAAGGCCTGATGTATTTTCTTAGTGTCTCACATATCTGTTAATGAGAGACAGAATACATTAAGAAAAAATCGTTCAGTGTCAATTGGATCATCAAAATTGGTTAAATAGATTATCAGTGAATCTTCACAGAAATTAGTGAAAATATGACTACATTTATCTTTAATTTTATTCAGTTAATTTCCCTCACAACTATTGTACTAATTACAAACTCATTTTGGAGCCATAATGCCAGACTTGAAACAAAGTGATGAATGTTTATAACTGTCATCAATAAAACAGCCTGAGGAGAAAATCGTGAGCCAATTATCAATCTATTTATATGTCTGTATTCTGTCTTATGAAGAAATGTTAGAGTGACTTATTGACAGAGGAAGGAAAGCTTTTAGGTCAATTCGAATATTCAAATTATTTCTGAGAAAATGAAAACAAGTCTTAAGATCAGGACTAGTGGTAAGAATGCCAGGGTGTGTCTGAATTGAATATATTTCCAAGTGCTAGACATTTCATCTCTCTCTCTCTCTCTCTCTCTCTCTCTCTCTCTCTCTCTTTCTGCCTTTCTCTTTTTCATTTCAAAGCAGCAGTTCCATGTTTATCAAACATGAATAGGCAGTCATTTTAGAATTATTGAAATTAATATCCAAAATATAAATGAGTATATATATTAAGAATCTCATGATAAAATGACACAATTAGAACACTCAGTATATTGTATTGTATAAAGCTGTGCATAAGCCAAGCTGTGATCTTTACTCTCGATTCCTAAACTCTCTAGGTCTATAGCTTACAGATTTTAGCCTGGACTCTATAGCTTTATCTGTTCTCTATCCTTCTGCACTTTTCACTGCTTCTCTTTCTATTGCCAATGCCTGTGGAAAACCATTTTAAAGAATTTGAGCCTGTGAAGGATTTAAAGCCTGTGTGCTGGGAGGTTTGGAGATAAGGGCAAAGCTCCTGGATGATTGGCATCTTTGGAAGAAGTCACAAGGCAGATACCTTCAGTGTTGATGGGAAAATTAGGCTAATTTTAGGAGAAAGTCTATTGCTTGCTTTCATGTAAGAACTTCTTGTTATGTATTTATTTATTTTTTTGTGAATAATACACATATTTAAATATTTTTTCACTTACTTGTTAATCTTTATATTGAACATAGTATCTCAAATGCCTTTTTTTCCTAGTCTTTTATTTAGGTGCCCCATGGGTATAAGACTGTTGCTGAGAAAGATTGATCTATGTCAACTGCTTGTTTCTGTAGAATTCAAGAACAGTCCTCGTAAAATTGTGCACAAATAGAACAGATTTACTGACATACTTTTAAAATAATCTTCCTTTACATGTCCATACAGTGACTGTGGATAGTCTTCGTATAGTCTTTGCTTCTAAGAGCCTGTTCTTAGAGACTTAAAGTGGCAGGTGGGGATACAGGAGGAGGGGGTACTCAGAAAAGAAGAGATGGGGAAGGATTGTGGGAGGGGTGACTGGGACGGTTATAAAGTGAATAAGCAAAAAATAAAATAAAAAAAAATAAAGTGATGTTTTAAGTCTTTCCAGGTATTGATTTACCATTATACACTAAGGAAATGGTATGTTATCTAGGTATTTAATTATGTGAGGTTATTAAATTATTTGTAGCTAGAAAAGAGTTTATTCTGAGGCTAGACAAATATGTTCAGCTCTCAACTGTATTTCTTTCTAATTCTGTTAGTTTGTATAACATAATTTGTAATTATATGTATATACACAATATAATATAGAATTATATTTTATATATTATATATTTATATATTATAATTATATCATATAATTATATATAATATATTGTGTATACATTATTTTTACCTTTTTTATTTTAATATAGTAATGATACATTGCTTGTCTTTTAAAACATCTCATAAAATAACTATTAATAACATTACATTTTTTCTTTCCTTATTTATCTTCTGAATTTTAAAAGTATTTATTTATTCATTTAATTTATAGAGATGGGTGTTTTTCCTGCATGAATGTGCATATAACATGTGCATAATAGATATCTAAAGAGGCTAGAAGACAACTTCAAATAACCTGGGATTGTAGCTATAGATAGTATTCTTCTACCATGTGGGTAGTTAAACTAAACTAGTCTAAACTAAACTAGTTAGTTTAAACTAAACACAAGTCCTCTTGTAGTGTAGCCAGTGTTCCTAACTGCTGAGAAATATCTTCAACCAGAGATCTAATTTTCTTTTCTTTCCTGGCTTTCCAAATGAGATTATATTTGTTTTAAAATTCTAAATATATTGCATATATAATATACAACCATGTGCATGTATATAACAACAGGTGCATGTTTATAAACTTTTTACCTAAGAAACACTTGCCATGAGAGAATGTCCTTTTAAAATATGGTTATTCTTCTGATTTTCCCCATCATGATTATAGTGTGAATTAGATGCCTAATATAATTGATAAATCTTTTTAAATTATTATTTTCCACTTTTTTTGATGACTTTTCCTCATACAATATACCCTGATTATAGTTTAGCCCCAGTCTACTCCTCCCAATTTTTCCCCATGTCCTGATTCACTCAAATCCACTCTATTTTGTTCTCTCATAGAAATAATCTGACTTCTAAGAGATAACAACAAAATATAACAAAATAAAATATAATAAGATAGATCAAAAACCACCTATTGAAATTGGGCAAGGCAACAAACAGAAACAAGAGTCCATGAAAAGACACTGCAATCAAAGAGTCTCTCATCTACATATTGAGGATTTCCATAAAAATACTAAACTGAAATCACAAACATATACAGAGGACCTACTGCAGTCCCGTGAAGGCCTTGTGCTTTCTGCTTCAGTCTCTTTGCATTCATGTGAGCCTTGTTTAGTCAGTTTAAGGGGACTTGTTCTCCTAGTATTCTCAGTCTTCTCTGGTTCTTACAGGCTTCCCATCTCCTCTTCTGCTGGCCTTCTAAGTTCTTAGAGGTGAGATTTGATGGAGGCATACCATTTAGAGATGAGTGTTCCAAGGTCTCTCTTTACCAGCATAATGTTTCGCTGTAAGTCTTTCTTTCATCTGCTTCATGGAGGAAGCAATCTATTTATCAAAAGTATGGATAATTTCTGTAACACAAATTTCCATGATGGAAATATTAGTGAAAAGACTTGGACATCACTTTACATCAACAAACCTGACTTTTATGAAAGAAATGTGCTTCTGTGCATGGTAATGAATAAATCCGATGGCACATCCTGAAACCCTCCATTTTATGACATTTCCTGGTTGGATGTGCACACTTATCAGTCTACAGCATTGAGTACATGCCACAGACAAAATTCTAAGAAGAATGTTGTGGCAAAGTACCATTGTGGGTTTTCCTTCTAGAAGTGTTTTAAAGAAAGAAGAACTTTCAGGCTGATTCCAACCAGAATGATCACCACTGAAGGTGCAGCTCTGGAGTTTTGAGTTCCATTTTCAGGCAAAAGAATCTCCTCTTGCCTATCACCTGTTTATTGGTCATATACCCTAAGTGAAAAGCATGATGGGTATTTTAGTTTTTGTGAACTTCATCAGTCTAACTGCAACATTGTAAGACTCAGTATATTTGGAGAAACAGAAGCTGAAGTATTGTTAAAGTCACTGAGAAAATAGACATCATTATGAAGATGCTTGTATACACACTCAATCCCAGCTTAGATATATGATATGTATTACTGTCCAGTTTTATCTTTTCAATATTTAAAAAAATATACTTCAACTTTAACTTTCTTCACAAATTATTCTTATGGCATCAGAAATCATGTTATCTAAAAACATGAGTCTGTGTTCTGCATTTTATGTGTTCTCTAAGGTCTCCTGGGCAGAAAGCTTGGTTTCCATTGTGGGAATATGAAGGCCAGAAGTTAGTGGCTGAAGCCTAGCTGGTGTGGACAGTAATAGTCACTGGGAGTGCTTCCCTCAGATGAACTCCAGGTACTTATTATAGGTCCTTAGTACTTAGGAGAATAAACTGTTAATGAAAAATCCCCTCCTCAATCTCTGGCTTCTTCTGATCTTACCATTTGCTTCCTCTCTCTATGATGTAATTAGAGAGTTTGAAGGGATGAGTTGTCTTGATCTTGGACTTTAAGGTCTGACTAAATAAACCTCTTTATTATACAGCACCTAACTTTAAGTATTACATTGCAGTAAAGAAGAGTAATATAATCAAATATAATGTTTAATAGATTAACATTTTTCATGCTTTCTCTACTTTTTTATTATTTGATTGAATTTTTAACTTTTTGATCATTTTCCCTAATGCATTCTCTGAAAATTTGTGATTTCATTTTCAGCTGATCTTTTGTTTACTGTCTATTAGTTAGGTTTTTAAATTTAGAAACAAATGTAAAGAAATTACAATGGGAAGTACAGAGAGAGTACTTTTAAGTGACTAGCCTTAAAATATCTTCAATTGAAAATTGAATATTGGAAATATAAAATTGCAAACATTGTCAAAGTCTTCTCAAATTTTGCACTAAGTAACCTTGAAGGCTTGTTTAATTTAAAAACTTACTCAGGAAGATATTTTATTCACAAGAGGTAATTTTTTTCCAATATGCTTAAAAATATTCTAGAGGACCACTGCAGAATGTATCCTAGGCACACTTTGCCATAATGACAAAAACAAAACTTAGAACAATCTCCAAATAGATATCAGATGAAACTCTCCATTTTAGCATAAGAGAAATATTCCTTGAGAAGTGATAGAAAAAAAGAAAGGAAAATCACAAAAGGGAAGAAAATTTCTAGCTGCCCCATAGATAGTATCATTCAAGCTTGCCAAGGCTCATATTCACCTGACAGAGTGACAAATGAAACTCAGTCTAGGATCCTATATAACAGTTAGATTTACTAATTTATTTTCCTAAGTCATATATCAATATTAAAATTTTAACCTCCTCTCCTCTCCTCTCCCTCTCCCTCTCCCTCTCCCTCTCCCTCTCCCTCTCCCTCTCCCTCTCCCCTCTCCCTCTCCCTCTCCTCTCCCTCTCCCTCTCCCTCTCCCGTCCCCTCTCTCCTTCATGCCTTGCAATGATTTGTACTTTACAGTCAGAATTTGTATGATTTCTTCTTCCTTGGCACATAACTATAGCATATGTCCTAATAAATAATTTAAGATTACCAAAACTTAGAAAAATGGAGGGAGAGAAGGAAGGGGGAAGAGGAGAGGAAGGAGAGAGGGGGGATGGGAAGGGACAGGAGGAGAGACAGGAACAGGGAAACAATGAATAAACTTTTTGGTTTTTCTAATGTATCTCTTATTCTCACTTATTCTCAAGAGATCTGGTCTGCCATTACTGTAATCCAGGTTGTTCTGCTCACAATGAAATCAAAGTGAATGTGATTTAGCTTCAGAATAACTTAACACTGATGGCAAACTTTGAAAAGACCTTGCAGAAAGCTACTGTCAGATTTTATTCAAGCCAGACATTTTGTCTAAAGATCACGGCTGCTGATGTGTGACTTCTAATCATTGTAGCCTTTAGGGAGTGACAGAATAGCAGCCTGTGGTCCTGAAGAGCTGTGGCATCCTTGGGAGAGAATCCCTCACTTCTCAGTATCCACCCTTAAATGGCTTCTACTTTCAATTCAATGTCACTGTGTTGGTCATTAGCTAACAAAATAGTACATTCTCTACCTTACTTTTACTTAAGTGCCAAATTGTAATGGATAAAAGGTAGACATGTAAATGAAAGTGGGCTTTTCATGGTCAAAACAAATGGAGCAAAAAAACCAATGTAACAAAAAAACACTGGTAAAAAATGAATAAAAAAAAAAATTCAATTATAATAAGAAAGCAAAGAGATATATTTGAAAAAAATTTGTCAGTTATTGCTCTACAGATACAGAAAGACATTTGTACATTAACAACAGCAACAACACACTCACATACACAACAAACAAGCAAACTAACAAACAAACTAACTAACTAACTAACTAACTAACTAACTAACTAACTAACTTTATATTTTTTGATGTTGTTTCCCCAGGTCTATGTTATAAGGATTAAAGAGGTGCCAGGTTCTGTATTTTTAAGACTAAGCCTTATACATTATAAAAAAGTAAGCTACAGCCAGACTGCTTTACAGAAAATATCTGGGTGAAAGTTTCTTTTATAGATTGGTAGCTGGTAAATTGTATGGGCAGATGCTTAGCTGTATTTAATTTTCTTTCTGGGACTTTGCTGTTTCAGTGACCTCTGACACATGCTATTCTTGCTACTCTCAGGAACCAATTATTACTAATCAAAAACTTCCTTCAAAACTGCCTGTATAATACTGGGTTGTCACAAACATTTGAGAAGTCATTTATGTGATATTGTCTCTATTATTTCATGAATTGTAAATACGGGTGATTATTTTTCTCTCATATTTACACTAACATTGCATTATTCTGTATACATAATGTGCATTTTCTTCAGCAAAATGAATTGGAAAGAATTCCAAAATTAGATATGTTTCTGCGTCAGTAGTAGCTTTTGGGGAACTTGTCTCTTGTTTTTCATTTCCATTCACAAAGACATTTCAGTGAATTGAATCTGACACATAACAATAAATACTTGTCATTATGGAACCTTTTCTCCTTTTTCATTTCCATTCACAAAAGTGTTTCAGTGAATGAATGTGACACAACAATAAATACTTATTGTTACTACTTTCTACCTTGGCAAAGTAAATGACCAATAACTTGACATTTAATATCAATTAAATAGTATAGTTCTCTCTTTAAAACTATAAAATTTGTATTTTTATAGTTTTATAGTTTATCCACTGCATTTGTATGTGAAATGGAGGGATAAGTGCATAAATTTTTCTGAGATTTTGGGAAAACAAAGATGTAACATAGACAATTACTATACTTTTTTTCCAAACTGTTTAGAGGTACAGGGTCACAAGGATGACATTTTTGTGATTATTACTAGATTAATTATGTAAATAATGTTCTCAGTCATAATTACATAACAGATCCATAAACAGATGATTGTAGAGAACAAAATTAATTTAGAAAAATACAGTGACTCTGAATGGTTGTGGTAAATGGTTTCTATAAATGACATAATACTTGAGTCTATTTGAGACTGAGAAAATTAGTGATGTTCTCAGCTGTACACTTGATAAGGAGAAGAGATGGAAAAAAGTTTACCAGTGTTACTCTGAACATGGTTTACCTTTAAGCTTCAATTGAAAGGCAGAGGTTGCTATGCCGGGTTCTTTTTTTTTTGGTTCTAAGTTTTACATGTAAAATGTATGTACTTCTGAAATCAGTGCTTCTTTCATGTCTCTCTGGCAATCACTATATTGAGGAGTGTTGGATTATTGTGATCAAATTTGTAGCCTAATCTAAAACTTTAATAAGTAAAATAAGGATCATGTGATTTTACTCACTATTTTATCTATTATCTTAATCTAGCATTATCATAGGCCTATGATTGTATTTGGAATTCAGTTGAAACAGAAATATATTTCTTTAATTTTTATTAGACAAATGAAGAAATAATTAATTGAGCTAAATACATACATCATTTAGTACCAATGGGACCAACAAATATTACAATTTCTGAATTTGCAGATATTTAATATATGAATGTGTGCTATTTACTGAGTCAACCCAGATCTAAAATATAGTTACTCTATAATAAAAATATTTTATGTTAATCATACATAGACTATGACAATATGATAAACATATCTTTTACATGCTAAGAGAATTGGGCTTTTGTTGAACCTCACAGCCAGAGTTAAGTGACCACATCTTGAGGTCACTTAAGATCTAGGACTGCTATCCTACCATGTACTAAGTCATTTCGTTTAACCAGCATTCAAGAGTATAATGTTACAACCACTCTTACTTACTTTGGGTTTCCCATGTAATCAACATTTCCAATATAAGCTGACGCATAGCTCTAAATGGGTATGAAAACATTATTTACTCTTGCTTTACTGACCAAAGAGAAGGCATGTGTATCTATAGGTATATTATGATAATAATTTTTTGGAAATAGAAAATAGGGTGAAATAATAATTATTAGATGAATATCCACCATCTGTGTTGGAAAAAGCATACAGATATTTATTGACATAAAATGATACTTACAATATTGTTTGTCATGCATGTCAGATAGTCAGTTGGAGCCAGTTACTTCACCACTTGTGAGCTGTTTCAGATTTCTGTAGAGTATCTGTTTTTATTTATGCATATGTATGCACACAGAAACACACACACACACGCACAGGCATGCACATGCTCATGCACACCACATACACCACACACACACACACACAAGGCTTATTATGACTTTATCTCCGTATTAAAAAGTAGTGCCGATAAAATAGATAAAATAAAGAAACCATGTGCCATTTGTCCTTCTTTTAAATTCTAGTTTCTTATATTTATTATGATGATCTCCAGCTATATCCATTCTCCAGATAATAACATAACTTCCAGCTAATTTTAGCAAATGAAAATTGCTTTTAACTATTATGTAGTGCTAATGGTAGGACATGTTTCTTTGTTTTAGATCCTCTGGTTTTTTTTTTTCCTTTACACTGTTATTTTCTGAGGACATTCACATTTTGAATCAATACATATTTAATAACACATATTATACAAACCATGTTTGCTGAATTGAGTATAATTTTCTGAGGAAAATAATGTATTGCCATTTTGGCTAGGAGGCTGTGTGGGAAAGCATATTTACTATCTTTCCTTTGACACTGATTGAAAATGGTGGAACAAATAAATCTTACCCCACAGACTGGGCACAGTGGTTTTCTGACATATAAATTCTGAAATATATTTATAAATATTAACAATTAAATATATGCTATTTTTCTTTATTACCCTGGATTTCCCTATTGGCCAGTCTTTTAAAAAACAGGCCTACATAGTTTCCATGTATTCTAATACAATAAACCTCAAAACTTGTAATACAACATGATATTAGATTATGTATTACTGATTTACATTGAATAGTTATTTAAACATTACTGACTAACTTGAACAGCAAAATGTTTATTGGCATTTTAGTTACAGCAAACTTTAGAGGAATCAAATTTTCCAAACAGAAAATTTAACGTCAATGAAAAACATTCATTTTAATTTTTAGAAACTTGAAAACAATCCGAAATACTTTTAATGGGTGATCAACACAGCTAGAGACATGCTACAAAACATCATAGCATTAATATTAGATGGAGATGAAAGCTTGAATATAGGATATGGCTAAAAAAATCATTATGAAGCTAAAGTTATTGGCCCATGATACACATCAGAGATTGCTATAGTAGCAAGAGTACTGTCTTTTTTTCCCCTCACAATAGTTTTACTACTTCTTGAGAATATTATACAATTAGTCTGACTGCTATTGATGTTGCAAAGATCACAAGAGAGAGAAAAAAACCTTTGGGGTGATGAAAAAGGTTTATTTCAGTTTATATTTGAAGTCTTCCTGAAGTCAAGGCAGGACTCAAGACCTGACACTAGAGGCAGAACCTGAAGCAGTCTAGGCTACAGAGAAATGCTACTTCCTGGCTTGTACTCCATGGCTTGCTCATCCCTGATTTCCTGTGTACCCCATATCGTATCCCTAATGATGATGTCCAAAAGAGTGATCTAGATACTTCCACATCAATCATTAATTAAGAATATTTCCCACAGCCTTGCCTACAAGACAATCTGATGGGATCATTTTCTGAATGAAGTTTCCCTTTTATTCTGATCATTATACCTTGTGTAACATTGACAAATCGAAGCAACACAATATATTCATATTCATTTTTCTTGGGTGGTCATGGTCTAGCAATGGTCAGGAGCTCAGTGTGGGTACTATCTGGCTTCATGTTGATAAACCTCAGATACATGAGGTGCTCAACCAAGCACCTCTACAGCCAGTGCCACAGCAGGACATCCCTAAGGCCAGGCCCAGTCATGGATCAAAACAGTGTAATGTTCTGGCTCCTAAAAGACCCAGTCCTCTTAGGGCTGCCATCAGAAGTACCAGGGATATCCATGCCATCAGAATGGAGCAACAGACTAATGGCTTCCCAACAAGGGATTACAGTAGCCTACTGAAAGGCAGGAGCAACACCCAGCCTGGAACCTGGGGAAGAGGGTGAAGAAGATACCTGACAACAATGTAAATTGGATTTGGAAATTCTGTGGGACATTTTAATACAGATTTCATTACAAACATTTTCTAGCTTAGAAATTAGTTCTCTAATTTAATAACACTTTTTTTGTAATATCAAAAGAATAGTTCTATAAATAAGTACTGTTCTTTAGATATCTTAAATAATTATTATTTTGAAAGTACATATGATTTAAGTATACTATAAATAATGTAAATGTGTAAAATGAAATGAATTATTAATATATTTATTTCAGCTAGATACGCATTAAATATATTGGTAGCTACAATATGGCATATAAAATGAGGCTTTTGTGAGTTTTAATCCTGTTTTATAAAAAAGTTCAAGTGTTGTATTTCTTATAAAATGTCCCACTATGTTGTTCTGATGCATTAAATCACCATCGACTTGTATCCATCCCAACCTGGAAACAAGTGAGCATATATGTTAGTAGCATTTGAGGTCACAAGGTCTTGTGCATCAGGTTTTATTCTTGTGTGCATATAACTAAAGATATAACAGTAGAACAAAGAAAAATTTAAAGTATACTTGTTTTCTTATAAAATAGAAATTATAGCAATGATAAACATTGTAGATTCATTTAGTTTAGCTTCATTACATTTAAATTAACAATACTAACAGCCAAAAGCACGTAAACTCCAGAAAATAAATTTGTGCCAATAGATTACATTTACATGTCAAAATAGGTAAAAAGTTATGAGTATCTTTATGTTCCTAACCAAGGCTGCCCTCAAAATCAATATTGAACATTTCTTTAAGTGCTTCTCAGCCATTCAAGATTTCTCAGTTTACAAGTCTTTGTTTAGTGCTGTACCCATTTTTTATATAAGGTTATTTGTTTTTCTGGAATATAACTTCTTGAGTTCTTCATATATTTTGGATATTAGCCATGTATTCAATGTAGGGTTGGTAAAGATCTTTTCCCAATCTGTGGGTTGCCCTTTTGTCTCATTGTCAGTGTCCTTTGCCTTATACATCCTCAGTCATCAGTGAAATGCAAATCAAAATGACCCTGAGATTCTACCTCACATCAATCAGAATGGCTAAGATCAAAAACTCAGATGACAGAAGATGCTGGCAAGAGTATAGAAAAGAACACTTCTCCATTGCTGGTAGGAGTGCAACTGGTAAAACCACATTGGAAATCAATCTGGCAGTTCCTCAGAAAAATGGAGCAAATATGGAGACAAAGTATGGGACAGAAACTGAAGGAGGGCCATCTGGAGACCATTCCACCTGGGTATCCATCCCATGTGCAGTACCCAAAGGCTGACGCTGTTGTGGATGTCAGGAAGTGCATGCTGACAAGAGCCTGATATAGCTGTCTCCTTAGAGGCTCTGCCAGAGCCTGACATATACAGAGGCAGATGCTCACAGCTAATCATTGAACTGATCCACGGGTTCCCAATGGAGGAGTTAGAGAGAAGACTGAAGGAGATGAAGGGGTTTGTATCCTATGGGTAGAGCAACAATACCAATCAACCAGAGCTCCCAGGGTATAAGCCACCAGCCTGGGAGCGCACAAGGAAGGACCCATGGCTCTTGATGTATATGTAGGGCAGGATGGCCTTGTAGGGCATAGGTAGGAGAGAGGTACTTGGTCTGTGAAGGCTGGATGCTCCAGTGTGGGGGAATTTGAGATTCGAGGATAGGAAGATGGGAGTGGGGTGGGTGGGTGGGTGCACACCCTCATAGAAGCAGGAGGAGGTGGGATGGGATAGGTGGTTGGGGGGGATGAGGAAAGGGGATGATGTCTGAATTGTAAATAAATAAAATATCCAATTAAGAAATAAGATAGAAAAATGGAAATACTCTAACTGAATATCCAGCTTTACCACTACTGGGCATATACACTGGTGAGATATGATAGACTATGGGGTCTTTTGAATTGGAAAAAATGCATTTTTACATTATGATATGATTATAAACCATTGAGGGACAGGGAGTCAAATGTGATATTTTGAATAGGAATAGCCCTGTCTTAGGGTTTCTATTGCTGCAACGAAATACTATCACCAAAAAGCAAGTAGAGAAGGAAATGGTTTATTCGATTTACACATCTACTGTATTGTTCATAGCCAAAGGAAGTCGGTCTTTCCTCAGTTTTAGTATAGTTGGTGCAGTAGGTTCGATGGGCTATGTATTTTATCCTTAATTTCATTAGATACCATAGGTTCACAATTAGGCACTTCCTGTCCCCTTACATCTTCTGTCTTTTGTATGAAGACTTTGTACTATTATAACTAATGTTTCTTGTTATACAGCTGTTTATTCAACCTTTATTGAGATGAAATATAAATATTGCATTTGAAGGGAGGGGAGGGTTTATTGAATGTTCACAGTTGCTATATATAATGTTACTGATTTTTCAAGTAGTGTTTTAATTCTTTCAAACCCTACCCTTGCATTTAACTGATCTGTTGAATTCATATTTTTAATGCAGGGAAATTCAGTCTATATAATTAAAATTGTCTTTTGGGGTGGCTTACTTTGATCTAATCTTTCAGAATCTCCTGTTACATTGCTTGCTCTGGGCTCCAGGTTTCTGCCACTTCTGAGTCTCTCCAGTCTCTCTGGGCATCCAGCTTAACCTGAAGAACTGATGTTATCTCTGGAGATAATTCTGGGTCAATATCTTCTTTGGGACTATGAGATATCTCTTGTCTTCTGCAATATTTCTCTCAGATCTTCTCTGCTTTCTGCAATGTTGGTAGGCTTTTCTTTTCTTTAATCACATTGAGCTCTAGGTATAAAATCAACTTTTATTCTCCAGATGTAATTGTGGTCTTGGAGGTTTATTGCTGAATGGGCTCAATATTTCCAGTTCATTCTAAACTCTTACTGGCTGGTTCAACTTAGCTCTTCTGGATCAAAACTCCTCTCAAGCTGACTGACCAAAGCTGATTTCTCTCAGCTTCTTGATGAATTGCTTTGCTTGGAAAACCTGCCTCTGAATTCCACAAACTGAACCCCTCTGAACTGAAGTTCTCCAAACTGAGAACCTCTGCATTTAAGTGAACTGCAAGGAACTGACTCTCTCTCTCTCTCTCTCTCTCTCATCATATGTAGTCTCCTTTTCCTGTCTGTTCTCATGAGAGTTTGGGATAACCTGTCTATGACCCCTTTTCTCAATTCTTCCTCTGATGTGTCAAATTCTCTTCCCCTCAATTATATGTCTCTTTTAAACATGTGTGCCTCCTTCTACAAAATAACTTTACCTTCATTGTTTGGGGTTCAAGATGAGTACTAAGAACATGTCTCTATTCTAGCCAGAGTGATCCAGCAGTATCACACAAACCTAAAAAGTCTTTGGATCTGATCCATTGCCAGAATAGTCATGTTGCTGGATTAAAATTTCTCTACAGACCACAATTGTGTGAGATTTCTTAATGTTAGAAACTGTCTGCCTCTTAGTTTGTACATCCTTTCATTTTATGTAACTATTTCTTCAACAACTAGCTACATATTAAAGTCAAGTGAATTGCTAGAACTCTCAAGCACTATACTCATAAAAGTGTAGCCATTTTTCTATAGCATCTTTTTTGTATAGAAATTAATATTTTAACTGATTCTTACACTTTTTGTTATATATTTTTATTAGTGTTGGTCAGACCTCTATAGGAATAAATTGAAACTAACTCTTTGTTTTCCCATAATTCTCACAACATGGAGACTATGCATCCCAGGATATTATGTTTGTTTTTTTGGTTTATTGATACTGTTTTACCAAGGAAGTTCCTAATTTTTACTTTTAGCATAGAAAGATAGAGCCTTCTAATGAATTAGAAGAATAACGTTTATCCTGGAATAAACTTTAGGAGAAAAACTGCTCTGTAGGGGAGCAATGCATGCCTTTTTCCTGAGTAAGGATTATCCCCAAATCTCTAGGTCAGCTTCACTTTCATAGATACTTAGTATCCTGGGCATGACTGACTTCTGTCAACAATGAATACTGAGAAAGGCAGCTTGAAATAATCCTCTGTTACGTTTAATTCAGGCTTATACTGAAATTTAGTCTCAAACAGCTATGGAACATTTTTTCTCCCTCAAATAAACCATAAGCTTTTGAGATTTAGGGTCCATGATTAAGAAAAGCTTACCTGATCAACTCCTGAGAAAGCATTGACCTCTGAACATTCATGCAATTTAATGAGAGCAGCAATGTACAATTACTGATCAAGCCCACCTTAAGGCAGAGTCTTGGTTACACCAGTTTAGACTCTGTAGTATTATCTGTGCTGATGGGAGGAGCTGCTTCCTGTCTGTATAATCATCTTGCTCTTAGTTTATTTGCATGAGACTAATTTCAAGATAGAAAGAGTACTAATCATAGATGAATTAAGCAACTTGGATATAAAACAGTATGACCCAAGTTCACGTTACCTCTCAGAAATCCTGTTAAAATATTAAAATATTCACAAAAGTAAAATAATCTCAAAATAGGAATCAATTTAATGTGTGTGACTCAACAGGAAGATGAAATGCTAGTAGGATATCAGATAAATCTAATTTCAACTAAGGACTGTTACAAGAACAAGAAAAGCATTTCAAAAATAATGAACAGATGCATTCACCTAAAGATACAAATTTAAACATTGACGCCTTTATCAACAGAACATCAAATTTCATGAAATAAATACAGAACTAGAATGAAAAAGTAAATGCACAATATTGTCAAAGAGTTCCAAATCCTTCTTTTAGTAGTTAATACAGGAAACAGACATAATAATAAAGTAGGAGGATTATCAAATTTAATCATCCAATGCCTCACTAGCAACAGAAAATATTCCACTATTTACATTATCTTTAGGGAATCAAATTTGAGACGGAGACTAGATAACACTTCTCACTGAATGAGTTCTATCACCAAAGTTAGAAGAAGGGAAAGTAAAATTTTCTCATTTCCTCAATACAGGAGAAATATACAGGCAATAAAATGGTTTTAATTTTAGACATTAAGCTTATGTAATATTAACAAATAGTGACTAGATGTTCATTGATATAAAGTAGTAATATAACAAACAAAATAACAAGACAGGAAGCCATCTAATTTCAATAATTTATCATACAAAACTAATAAACTTGCATTTGGAAAACTAATGACATTATGATAATTTAGGTTATAATGCACTACTTAGATTGTAAAAAAGGTAAACCCAATATAACATTCCTGGTCATGCAAGAAAAAGTCGTGAAAGGATGTGAGGCAAAATGTTTTTTTTATGTATTTTAATTTATATTTATTCATTGAAAGTTATATACATGTACAGAGTGCATTTTGAGCATATCTAACCTTCAAACTCTTCCAGATATCCCTCATGTCTCTTCCAAAGAATTATTTTCTATATCATCTACTAACTTTCACCTAATCGATGTTTATCAAAACTTAGTGATAAAGAACAACAAGGAGTAAAGTATGAGCCTTGTCCTATCCTTAGATGAACTGGGGATTGAGCCCAGAGTCTTTTCCATGTTGGAGGAATGATCTACTACCTGAGCTACATCTCCCACCAGATTGTAACCTTTGACACTACATGCTGTAGACTAGAACAGATATGGATCCAGATCCAGATTCACTCAGATATGAATAGTTTAAGCCACATCAAAATTCTAATTTTAGTTAGGAAAATATCCTAGTTACTTTTCTGTTGCAGTAACAAAACACCATGACCAAAATCAGCTTATGGAAGAAAGTTTCTCTGAGCTTGTCCAATTTTTTATCCAGAGAGATAAAATTCCATCATGATGGGCGGCATGGCAGCAAGTGGCAGGCATGCAGGTAGGAGCAGGAAGATGCCAGCTCATGTCAGGAAGCAGAGATCATGAACTGGAACTGAGTCAAGGCTATATTCTCTCAAAGCTTACCCTCAGTGACATGCTTGCTCCAGCAAGGCCACACCATAAAGTCCCAAACACTAAAATAGTGCCAACAAGAAGAAGCAAGTGTTCAAATTCCTGAGTCTATGAGGGACATTTCCCATTTAAACCACCAAAGAGAATATTCATAGGAAGCTAGGCACAACTTCTAATACTGTGTTGTTCCTGCATGGCAAAGAGTCCCAACTTACTGTCTGACTGAAGTTCCACAGTCCTCACTTGTATACGTACTCTGAGATTGCTGGCTCTCATGAAGTAAAAGGTAAGATTCTTGTTCTCAGATTCTGATGCTTGCAGTCATCCCTCAGACCTATCAGCAAAAAGAGATCTCTCATAGCACACTTTAAGACTTGTTGCATTTCATTTAGATTTTGTTTAGGGACTTCCTTCTTGCCTCCTATGTCCCTCCATCTCCCTGCCCACCTCACCCCACTGAATCTGTTCACTTCAGCATGTCCTTCCACTCTCTATTGCTTGTGTTTTTTATTACCTTCCCCATCCCCTCTTTTCTATCTTGTGTCTCTTTTCTAGTTTTCTGATCTCTACACATTTAACAATAGAATCTAGATCTGCATATGAGAAGGAGAACCTCTCCTTGTCCCTTAGGAGTTACCTGCATATTATAATTTTTCTGAAAAATCAAGGCTCGGAGGCCACATTCTCAAGCCCTATGGCATAGCTTGCAAGATGGCTGATTGCTGTTGATACTGCCAGTAGAGCAAAGCAAAGAGGCAAAATGTTAACATCAGGTTGACATTTATATTTTACAGTTTGGAATAAGAGTATAATTCATTTGCAGCAAAATAAACTTTCATATTCAATTATGGGAATATATTTTTGATTAAATTATGGGACAGTGCACTGATAACTTCTAATTTAACACAGGTGCACTTAATTGAAGTGGCCTTATTTTCTTCATACCTAGGTGATGTAGAGCTCACATAAACTGAATTTTACCTCTACCAATGCAGCATTTCTTAGATAACACTCTAAGAGAAGCTCCATGCAATTAAGCATCGTTTGCTCTGAATTTAAATCTGATTTTCTTGAATATTCAATTTTTGCTTTAGGTACTTTCATATAAAAACTCATTTGACCATTAAGTGCTCAAGTGGCTTATAATGTCTATCTCTCTCTAATTACAGAGGAAAGAACATGTGTTGACAGCTTTGCTATTTTAAGAGAGTGACACCCTTGGGTGCCCACCACATTCTGACATTCAAGCTGCAATACTTAGAATCACATGTTCTCTGTAGTTAAATCACTGGAAACAAAAGGATATATATATTATGTTTGTCTTTCATCTCTCCACTAGAAATCATTTATCTGTATTATTATATATAGATAAATGTTATATATAATATATTATATTTATCATCACACACACACAAGTTGGTGAAAGTCTCATGTGCACCTACTCCTGCAAATCAACAATTCTTATGGTGCAAGCTGTACTTTATTTTATTACTAATAAATTTTCTGGCCTCATGAATGAAGTTAAAAAATATATTAGAGATATATTTCTATGTCTTTCTCAGATTTCTAATTTATTTAATGGAGTTCTGAGAAGTTAAAAAGCACTTTAATTTAGTGAAAATAAAATCTGACAAATGGTTTATTTAGATCACTTTCATGATATATACATGACTTAATTTTTATAAATTAATTGAAATGTCACTTTATACTTTATAATACAAATTTCAAACAACAAAATATGCTTAACTTTAAACTAAATATTTTTCCTTGATTCCAGTGAGTTTTAAATTGTTTAAGGAATCATCATTTTAAATTTTTTGGAGACTTTGCATTTATAGTGACATGTATTTTAATTTTAATAATATTCTGGGAAAATAGATAAAATATTTATTCTGTTTTAAGCAGTCAACTGAACTCCCTCATTAGCCAAGTTTAATGGTGGGTAATGTAATATCCCTCAAATATTTCTGAATAATCACTTTTTATCGTGTCAAAAAATGTGGTGGGGTCGCCGGGCGGTGGTGGCGCATGCCTTTAATCTCATCACTTGGGAGACAAAGGCAGGCGGATTTCTGAGTTCGAGGCCAGCCTGGTCTACAGAGTGAGTTCCAGGGCAGCTAGGGCTACACAGAGAAACCCTGTCTCAAAACAACAACAACAAAAAAAATGTGGTGGGGTTGTGCAGTAGTGTCTTATGTAAGGTTTCCATTGTTGTGATGAGACAGCATGATCATGGTGATTGTTATAAAGTAAAATATTTAATTGATGTTGGCTTACAGATTCAGAGATTTAGTCTATTATCATCATAACAGGAAACATAGCAGCATTATGCAGACATGGTGCTGGAGAAGGACCCAAGCATTCTTCATCTGAATTAGCAGGCATCAGAAAGATAGAGTGAGTCTCTGGGCCTGGCTGGTGCTTCAGAATCATCAAAGCCCACTCCTCAAGAGACACACTTCCTCTAAAATGGCCACCCAAACTTTCAGGTTCAGAGGTTTAGTCCACTATGGTGGGAAGAATGGCATTGTGTAGGAAGATATGGTGCAGAAAACGTAGCCAAGATTTCTGCATATTTATATTCAGGCAGCAGGAAGAAAGAATGGGTTTTGGTGGAACATTTGAAACCACAAAGCCCAACACTAGTGACACACTTTCTCCAGCAAGGCTACACCCACTCCAACAAGGCCAAACTTCCTAACAGTGCTACTTTCTATGAGACTATGCAGGGGCATTTTCAATCAAAGTGTCACAAGTAGTTTGATGTTTATAGGACAAAATAAATTCATTTCATCATGTTCTCATAGTAATCAAATCATATTTGTCCTTAATATGTATTATAATTTATACTTGTATACTTTCAAATAAGTCAGTTTTTAAAATTAGATTTTTTTCCTCCTCTTTATGCTCTGAGTCATGTAACTCAAGACTTCAATTTGTAGATTTCTTTTATTTATGCCTCATATGATATGCTAGCTACGTTGTTTGTCAGCTTGACAGAAGCTAAAGGCATTTGGAAATAAAGAATTTCAATTGTAAAAATTGCCCATACCACACCAGCTTGCAGGCGAGGCTATAAGAACTGTCTTGATTAGTGATTGATATGGGTGAGCACATTCTGTGAGGGATGCTCATGAGTTCTGTAACAAAGTAGGAGAACCAAGCAAGTAAGCACTTTACCTCCATGCCTTCTGATTCATTTACTGCTTCCAGGGCTACGATAAATACTTTCCTTGATCTTCATGTCTTATCACATCCATAAAAGATCCCAGGCAGCATACTTGGGCTGGTCGGAGGTCCTGGCACATATATAGCAGGGGACTGCCTCGTATGTCCTCGGGGAAGAAGATGCACCTGAGGCCCCTAGAAGGAGGAAGCCTGGTGGGCACACTTTCTGAGGCAAAAGGGAGGAGGAGGGGGATGAGGAACTGTGGGAAGGGAGAGCCGAGAGGGGGCAATGGCTGCAATGTGAATAAATAAATTTTTTTTAAAGATTCTAAGACATCTAGTTCATACTTCTTTCATTCATGGCACACAGGACATGTAAATTTCTCCTGGATGGAATCATCGACACAGCTACAAAAAATACTACCAGCATTAGAAGACTTTTGCTCTTTCATTAGTATGATTCACGTTTGAATGGCTTGTATATGCCTTATCCTCATACAGAATGCTTTCAAAATAAAATTTAAATTTAAATGTGAAGATAACTGAAATTGGATTGAAATCTATACTAACTTCCTGTCTTTAAATCTGTGGTTTGAAGATATTCTTTGATTTTTTTTTTCTTCTGGGTGTCCATGGCTACCTGTTCCAGTATCCAGCCATGTTATAGCTTAAGGGAATCTTAGCAGAATTCAGGGAAGGCAAGGGCATATGTATTACAGAAACAAAATAGACATGTTTAGGACAATTGTGTTGCTTCAAAGGAGTAAAGCACTGCATACTGTTATCATCCAGGACAATGAATTCATCAACACACTGACACACAAGCAAGCATGGTTGAAATAAAGACAAACAAACAAACAAACAAAACACAGCTAGCTTAAGTTTTGAAGACTTTTAGTAATGAAACACATTATTGAAAAAAAATATCTACACTCAATGACTAATTATTACGAATGATAGAAAATGTGATGGTTTGTATATGCTTGGCCCTGGGAATGGCACTATTGGGAGGTGTGGCCTTGTTGGAGCAGGTGTATCACTGTGGGTAAAGGCTTTAATACCCTAGTCCTAGCTTCCTGGAAGTCAGTCTTCTCTAGGGGCCTTCAGATGAAGATGTAGAACTCTAATCTCCTCCTGTACCATGCCTGCCTGATTGCTGCCAAAGTTCCTGCCTTGATGATAATAGACTACACCTTTGAAAGTGTAAGGCAGCCCCAATTAAATGTTGTCCTTATAAGAGTTGCCTTGGTCATGGTGTCTGTTCAGAGCAGTAAAACACTAAGAAAGGAAGCAAATGTACCTTCTACAGTGGTGAAGTGCAAAGACTGATGAAAGGGTTCCATATTCAGATTATCAAATAAGTCATTGTCTCCTCGGCCTGTCAAATTTGGATTGCCCCTTTTCTTATTAATTGAAATAGTATTATACCAAGTTTCTCCCTCCATTGCCTCCCAACTATTCCTTTCCAAACCAATTCCACAGCCTCCCTCAATTTAGTAGTATCTTTTTTGAATATTATTGTATATATAATTCACAGACATATGTATATCCTGCTAAATTGACTTTTGTTGCTTATAAGTAGATGTTTTAAAGGCTGACCACTCTACATTGGATGGCCAGTAAGCTATCTAATTGTAATTAAGGTCTACTCAAAAATGGAGAACTTATTCCTGGTACTAGAGAACTACCCTGCTTCCTATAGTTACTGCAGTCAAGAATCTTAGAAAGAATCTACTGCTACTACTTTGCTAGATTAGCATAAGTCCTTATTACATTTAAATCTTATCTTACACCAGAGAATTGTATACTACCACCTCCCATCAATGAAGCCTCTTGTGGAGACTATGACAGAATACTACAACTGGATACAGTTCAGGGACCAATGGATACGGAGGGAATACCCTCTAGGATATATTTAAATGACAGCTCCTGCATCTACTGCTCAAGGAACATCTTGGAAATGGAGGTGGAAAGTTTTCAGCCAGTACACCAAATCTGAGAGCATGACAACAAAATGAGTTATAAAGAATAACAAAATTTTCCCTAAATCCAATGTTATTCAAATTTAACTCTTTAAAATATGAGAGAACTTATGCACAAAAATCATTTCTTCATACATTCATTAGACATGAGACTTAGACTATACATAGTAAAGCATTAATTATTTATAGACCCTAGCAGAAGTTATGAAACTTGGCTTCATTATTATGCTAAAATTCTACCCAAGGAAATGAAAACTAATAACCTTCAAATGTAATGAAGCTTTTTTCATTAAGTTTACATTAATCAAAGAAAAGTAAAATGAAATTTAAAGGCACTCTATCATTGTTTGCTAAAACAATAAAACTACCTGACCTCACAGTCATTAACAGCTTTGAAAATTTTGCTCTGAATTAATTCCATTCTGTTGGGATGTAATTACAAAAGTTTCTAGCTCTTAAAGTATTATGAGGGAGAAAAGAGAGAGAGATTTACAAATATTCTGAAATTATAATCTGCTGGGTATAAAGCAATGGACATTGAGAGTAAGCTTCAGTTCAGGACACTATAATCCTGTTATACATCAGTTACATATTGCTATCAAATAACATTACTCTATGTGTGGAACAAATAATCTTTACTTCCAACTTGATGTAAGTGGATCATTATTTGAAAGATCAGAGACAAAAATATCATGGTTCCAGATTTAGATTTAGTTTTATTTCTCTAACAGCAGTGATTTTTGTTATGTTGAAGAAGGTGGTGTTGATGGGGCAACTGGAAATATCTGTGAATTCTAATATTGAAGTCAGTGTCATGTTTTCTCAGCCTAATTTACATACACTCCAAAAGATTGTATTAACAACACAGACTTAATATAAGTTGAATCATACAAGATTGGGATGTAATTTTAAAAAATTAATTAATTTAAAAAATATATTAAAAGGGAGGACATGATCCTGGACTAAGTTGAGACTCGTTTTCCGAATTTCAAACTCAGAATCTTTCCATGGGTCAAATATTTCCATTCTTCTAAGGAGATTATGTTTAACAAGAACTAGCCGGCGTGTGGCGCACCTTTAATCCACACTGGAGCAAGGCAGCGGATTCGGTCGAGCACTGGTCTCAGAGTGTTTCAGACAGCCGCTACACAGAAAACTGTCGAAAAACAAGAAAAAAAAAAAAAAAAAAGCCCACTTTAGTGTTTCTTCTGTATTGACCTCAAATACAGAGCAGAGACAACTCACTCTCAGAATTATTATTGTAGGAGTGAATTATGATACAAGTGAATCAGTGATACTATCATTATCAAAAGTGAATCTCATGTATAACAAGTGATGTACATTCAGAAAATTATTAATAAATTTTATTGTTACAAACAATACATTTGATTTTATATCCAATTTTAAATGACTTCTTTATGTACTTGTCTCTTGGTTTCATGTATCTTTAAATTTCTTATTACTTTGTAGTTTTCTTTGAAATATAGTTTCAAGGAAATATGTACTAACCACTATTTAATATTGATTCCATACTAACAAATCAAAATTTGTTATAAACACATACACTTAAAATAAGTGATAGTTCAATATATTCTTCCTGGTAAAAATATAATTGGACAATAATAATAGACTGTACTTAGAGGTGTATGTGGAGTACTAGAACATACAGAAGTTGGTTGTAACAAAGGAATAATTTTATATATAATGATTTTCTCAAAACAAAGATCACTGGGCACAAGTCTTCTCACAGACAATCACAGTATTTCATAGGCAAAGCCATATTCTAAGAATGGTGCAGATTTTGAGAAATAACTTGCATAGCTCATGTCATAGGCAGAGGTTTTGCAGAGCTCCACAGTCCTTTTTTCCTAGACTTCTGGCTACTTACTGGATTTTTGAGTAAGTAACTCTGTTGCATTAAGGAGGGGAATATTTTTTGGAATGAGCCTAGTCTTTAATAACTTTGCCATCTCTTCAGCCATTATGGAAGGACAAACCTCAGGGCCGTTTGACAGGTCATATGGAAACCCACTGCTGGAGCACAGTTCAGGAATGGAGTTGTGTGAGAATATGAGCGCTTGTGAGAAAACCCCAAGGAAATACAAGGTTCTTGTGACCTATCCCCAGAGTACAATATCTGTCTCTGACAAAGTGGTGCTGAACATTAGCACCTCTGTAGTTTCTTCAAACCACCGAATTGTTCTTAGGATATGTTTGTTGTATGTGTGTGTTCCTCCTAGATATAGTGGATGGGAGCGTTTTACTTCAGATTATTTATTGTGAAAGGAATTGTTATTTTTTTAAATACTTCAATAGAAAACTATGTTTTTACCATATGTAGCTTGTCCTTGTGATTGTGCACTTTGCTCATGAAATGGTCCTTATCCCTCAGAGTACAAAATATCTTATTCTCTGAACAAAGTTGACTGCTGCTGAGACATTAGTTCAGCCTCCGTTTTAGGCTCCATTCTCCCAGGTTCCATTGCCAACTGGAATGGTAAAAAACTACTACTGTAGACATTTCTTAAAATAGATAAATATATGAAAGAAATCTAAATGAAATATCCAAATATTCAATTGACAAATTAAAATTTAAGTTTTACTTGTTATATTTGCATCAGAAAATATTCCTTTCTTCATTTTGAACATGCAAGTCATATTTATATAAACTCTTAGTCCCTTATTTGGATGTATTGAATTGAAGTTATTCATAAGGACTGTCATTTTATTTATGTTAAGTAACACATGAATGGACTAAATATCTCTCGTGTATGTGTGTATGTTTGTCTTTGTGAGAGAAGAATATACTGAGTATATCTACTTATTGGGCTATATATTTATAATAGTTAAATAATAGAAACAAACAACCTTTTGCCTATATCAACAAGTGTCTTATTATAGGAGAAATTCTGACAAAACTATTTGGGATCCAGTCATAGGTATTAGTTGCATCCTTAACACATAATAGCAAGTGCAATTATATTTAATGTAAGTACTTATGTCCCACTTTACAATTGACAACTTAAAGCATATAAAGGACTATTTCAATCCATAAATTACTGGCATTTATTTAACCATAATATTTATTTTTTATTATTCAAAGGCAATTTAAAATCAACAAAAGAAGTATTGGACATATATTCTGAAGACTTTAAAATTTAAGATCTCACTTCTCTTTAAAGCACAAGCAATAAAGATGATTTCTATATTTGAAGTCTACTCTGCCCAACATGAGCTTCAAATTTGTACAGAGCTGACCCCAAGTAATGATGTTGTTAACAACAACTTCATGCTTTATGGGATTTGGAGAAAAAAGAAAAGCTAGATCGATCTGATTCCATCAGATCTGGTGCCCTGCAGGTTTCTTTGAATGGAGTTCTTTGTCCCAGTATAGGAAGAAAGTGGAAAAGGAGAGGGAAAGAAAGAGACCCTGCCTGTTGCTTGTAATACAGGGCCTTTGAAAGTCACTCAGTGAGGCCGAGAAATCTCATTGTCTCTCTTTGAGTTAGGTCCTGGAAGGGACGTCAAAAATGGTCAATTACAAAGTTATTTTCAAAATGCAGATTAAAACAATGACACTTCATGAAAATCAACAAATATGAAAAAGTGAACTTCAATGCTAAAGTCATTGCCACCTAATTATGTTGATTTTTTTCCAGAAAAAAAATATTAAAATTTCTTCCAATTGTTTATACTTCTAAATATGTATATCTAAAAATGAAAGCCTAATATCAAGCTAGAGGATAGTATTTGTTTACTAAATAAACCAGACTCCCATGTTGCTCTTATACCCTGTAATTGTGTACATATTGACACATATGGAAAAGTGTTTGTGTATTGCAAATTTGTAAGCTTTTTTTTTTTAAAGTTTATCTATGTACCTTATGAGAACAAGTACCAGCAACATTATACATACAGAAACTAAGCACATATATTGTGGTCTATCATAGGCAGCCTTTATCATATTGATGTTAACATTAGTTTATCAGTCTCAAAGTGTAGCAAGGTTTTCCCAATAAAAATCCATATTTTAACTCCTCTGGAGTGCATATGTAAATTTCTAGACCAAAGATTTGGTGTTAAAAAATGGTCCCAACCTAGGTATATTGGTCTGAGAGTGGAGCTTCCTTCCACTGTCCCTGATTCTTTACTCTTCTAGAAGTTGCATGTTACTGTCCTTATGTGACAGAATTTTTTTTTAATTATTAGGACAGGAAAATGTTTTCACCCATGTGTTTTCAGAAAAAGTATATTAAGCAATGCTCTCAGTGGTTGTTAAGAAAATTTCTGTGCTTGGTGCATTATTATGATATTATAAAGATATGATGAGAAGCACACTGTGGTAATATGCATGGTACAATTAAGAAATGATGATTACAATAAATAAATGAAATAAATAAATATATTAATAAATGTATTAAAAACATTTCCAGTGGATATCAGGTAGGGTCTTATCCACAGTACATGGGACCCCTATTCTTTGGACATACATAGCTCAACCACAGTTGATATTGGAGAATTTGACACTTATATGTCATCAAAAGTTGTTTATTATATAATGTTATCATAACACCATTGGCAAAAAGGCAGAACCTGTTGAAACTGAAATATCTGTATACAATTCCACAGCTCATCATATTACTTGAGGTTTGCCAAGTTATTTTTGGGTCATTTGTTAGATTCATACCTAGAATCTGAGTAAAGAGAAAAATAATTTCATTTTCTGAGAACAGTCTAAAATAAAGATTCAGAAAAAAATCTATGCAACTACAACCACTTGCTAATAACCAAAAAAACCAAAAGGGGATTTGGGGGGAATAAATGTAGCCTCATTAACAATTATGATTATGACTGAAAACTGATTCTACACATACACACACACACACACACACACACACACACAGAGGACTGAAATTGTGTCTCATACCTCACACTGACTAAGACTCATTTAAAAATGATCCAAATTTTCAGTTCACTGACAATTGTTAATGTGATTATATCATTCTACCATGCTAATCAATTTCTTGCTTAGACTGTTACTAAGATTTACATTATTTGATTGCACCTAGTTATATAATTTTTATAGTGCTAGCCAATTTGCCTAATACTCAATTTTGAGAGAAAGTCAATATGTTAATATATAACAGAGCAAGTATTATCTACCTTTCTATAAAAGTTGTGAAACTGCAAAAATCCAATAGGAAGCTTTTTTCTAATATGAACCACTACAGATATTATTGCTATGAAGCAACATTTCTTGTTAAAAAATATTTCCTATTGATTTTGCAAATACCTTTTTTATAATTAATTATAATTTCTCTCATACATACAAACAGACACACACATACACAACAAACAGAAACACACACACAATTGTATTTATGTTCAACTCTTGCTTTGGTGAAAATTTTTCAAACATTATCGATAATGGTCTTCTGTACCACTTGTAGTATTATAAAGAAGACAATAGCATCTTGTTTTTGAAAACCAAACTCTTAGAACTTTTAAAATATCAGTATTCTATTTTTTCAAATATGGAAATCAAAATATAAAGCAATTAGTAATCAGAACCAACATCCATGAGGCATAGTTTATTTTCTTTCATGCTCTAGTGTCTTAGGACCTTTTGAGTGTTTTCTATTTACACTGTAATCTTCAGCCTCCATAGGACATCTTTTATATAGTTTTCCAATATTTCTACTCTTCCTTGATGTTTCTTTAGGACTTGAAATTCATGGTGTTGTTAACATAATTCCTAATCCAACATTAAAAATAAAGAATAATACTTACATTTCTGAGTTTTTAAGTCTGAAAATAAATACATTTGTCACTGTGAAAACTTGCTAACTAGTAACATCAAGTTCATTAAAACATTCTTGTTAATTATTTTTGAATGACATCAAATTTTAGATGGCTTAATTTAAAACCCTGTTGGAAAACAAAAATTACTCATTATTATATCAGGTTTCATGAAACATAGAAGTACCAGGAGTTCATGGAGTTTATGCACTGAACTGGAACATCTGTTAAGAGTGAGCACCAGATGAACTTGAGAAAAGCTGAGCCTTGTTTATATTAGAGTAGTCTTGAATGATACTTGAAAGAAAACTTTAAAGATTTGAATGTGACAGTAATGGGTTGGGAGATCAACATTTCACAAGTCTTACAAAAAAAAAAAAAAACATTAAAATACACCCCAAGGCACCATGTGTCCTTGTATCTGTGCATCTGTCTAAATAAGGATGTAATTCCATCATGCTATTGCAAATCTACCCTCTTAGTTTTGAGTAAGGTTTTAGCAAATATGCTGTGAAAGTAGAAACATTTCTCCATATTGATTTCTTTACGGACAAAATCCAAAACTAATCCAATGAATAAACCTATATGGCCTTTCTATCATCTCTATGTTAAAGTTTTCTTTTAAAAATCATAATTCTGCATCTACAATATTTTTAGTGTATATATTATTTACTCATATAACCACATAGGGATTATAATACATAATAATATACTTATATAAGGCATCAATTGATTGTATAGTTATGTTCTGAATGATTTTCCATTTTTTCAAGAAATAGACCTCTTTTAAAAAGATATTTTATGTGAAATAATTGTTACAAATAATTGATAGATATGCATGTTGGCATTTTATACAATAACTACAGTAAATGGTATTGTTAATAAATACAAAACTCAAACATCTTGCATTATTCAGACAGCTTTTGCATTTTGGAAGTGGTTGAAGAATGCTAAGATGTGTTACGTTTTGAATACTTTTAATGCTAGCCACAAAAAGCATATGATTTGTATGGTCTTAAAGTTCAGAGTTCTTTTACTGTAAATGAATGAATCTTATAACTGCTATATCTAGAACAGATCCCTTATTACCGGTAACTCTGTTGCAATGAAAATGACTTTTTGTTGACCAACTGAGTTACTTTGTTTCTTTTTTTTTTTTTTTTTTTTTTTTTGACTCACAGTTCCATATTATATTCCATCATTTGGTGGGATGGTAAATTGAAGCAGCGGTTCCATTACATTGATAGTGAAAACTGAGAAAAGGGTTTAATACATGCCATTGCTCAAAAGAGGGAATGGTGCCACTCACAATGGGCAGGTCTTTACATCTCAATTAACATATTCTTTTTTTTCTTTTTTAATTTTATTTTTTTGCTTATTCAGTTTATAACCCCGTCCCAGTATTACCCCTCCTCCTGTATCCCTACCCTGCCACTTTAAGTCTCTGAGAGGCTAGGTGCTTCCTCTCCATTGGGGCCCAGATGAGGCACCTGGGTATAAAATTAACTCAAACAAATCTGTAGCATTCCTCTACACAAAGGATAAACTGGCTGAGAAAGAAATTATGGAAACGACACCATTCATAATAGTCACAAATAGTTAAAATATTTGAATCTAACCAAGCAAGTAAAAGACCTGTATGACAAGAACTTCAACCTCCTGAAGAAAGAAATCGAAGGAGATCTCAGAAGATGGAAAGATCTCCCATGCTCATGGATTGGAAGGATTAATATAGTAAAAATGGCTATCTTGCCGAAAGCAATCTACAGATTTAATGCAATCCCTATCAAAATTCCCACTCAATTCTTTTGATTTATTTATTTATTTATTTATTTATTTATTTATTTATTTTTTATTTTTTTCTTTTTTAATTTTATTTTTTTGCTTATTCACTTTATAACCCATCCCAGTCACCCTCTCCCCAATCCTTCCCCGGTTACTTTGTTTCTATCTGGAAGCCAGTCTTTAGTGAATGAAAGATTCTCAGCTTTCTGGTGTGGACTATGATTTTGAAACTCATCAACAGAATTTATGGCACTTTAAACTTTGGACTCCGTTGAAATCTACAGATCAATTGATACTTTGCCAACTGAGAGTTCCTGACAGAAATGGCTAGAGAAGCATTCTGAGCCAGTCTGCCTATACAACCACCTGAGAAGTGTGTTTCAGGCATCTACTTAACTGCTATATCTCAGACACTCAATGTCTTTATTATCATCATCAATTAATTTGTATGGTTATGTGTGTATATGGTGAGTGTGGCCAGCATTTGCCAAGACACATAAGTGGTGGTCAGAGTACAACGTTGGGGAGTGGGTTCTGTGGTCAATTTGGGTCAGCAGACAGGTGGCAATTGCTTTGTCCTCTGAGCCATTTCAATATCCCAAGATGATTTTTAAGAATAAAAGTGTAATTTTCATAAAGAGTGATGCACTTCATGACATAGAACCAATGATTTATACTGCTTGGTTGACTGGGGTTCATTGACTAGCTATCCCAGAGTCCTGGGGAAAAACTTAATACTAGTGGTCCAAAATATCAGTGATAAAATGACTCCTAATGATATTCAGAGATCAGCTTCTTATTTGTCCATCATCAGAGAAGCCCCTTCTGAAAAAGATGGGAATAGGAAATACAAGGTATGTACAAACAGACATACACAGACATATAGAAGCTTACAGTCTTACACTCATATATACTTGCACAGTGAAAGAGAGAGGGGAATAAAAATATAATATAATAGTAATAATATATACAAATATATAAATGAGGAGAGAGAGAGAGAGAGAGAGAGAGAGAGAGAGACTTAAAGATCCCCAAGGAAGAGCAGGTGGAAAAAGTATAAGAGTCAGAAGGAATGGAGGTCACCAAAAGTACAAGGTCCTAAAAAATCAAAAGAGGCTCATATGAAATCACAGAGACTCAAGCAGCAAGCACCAGGCCTGACAAAATTCTGCACTCCGTCCTTTCCATATATATTCTGGCTTTTACTTTAGTATTTTCAGTTAACTATGAGACTCATGAATGTTGAAGGATGGCCTCTGACTCTTGAGCCATCTCTTGCATATCTTCTTTTCTGTTGTGTTTTTTTTTGTCCTACTTTGATGTGATTGTTTTTGTTTTATCTTTATATATATATATATATATAACATATATATATATATATATATATATATATATATATGGTTGTTATCTCTTAGAAACCTATCCTTTTCTAATGACAGACAGAGAAGGACAGGATCTAGATTGGAGGGGAGGTGGGAGGAACTAGAGGAGTAAAATGAGGGGTGACTATAATCAGGATAGATAGGTGATAAGAGAAACTATTTTCAATAAAGAGAAAAAAGATAAACATGTGATTGTTTAAAACAGTGGCTAATTGATTAAGCATTTATTAATTTTGGTGTTCTTATTTCTATTAATGAAATTATAATACTTATTTTAAAAAATATTTTTAACTGGATATGATAGTAATCATGCAATTCTAAAATTTTGTGGGGAGACAAAAAGGTTATGGGTTCCTGATCTCATAGGCTACATAGAAGTTATTTTTGATAACAAATAATCTCACAAAGACACAATTAGAAATTATAAAATAGTGTGTTAAATAGTCCATTAGATTAGGCACAGGGTACATGCAACAGAGAAAAGGTCGTCATTTCTTACACTAAGCTGAAGCAGAAAACTTTTCAAATTAGGTGATGCTTACTATGCATCCTCAAAAAAACCTGAATAACTGTTTGCAAGAAACTGATGAAAGATGAGAGAGAGAGAGAGAGAGAGAGAGAGAGAGAGAGAGAGAAGAGAGAAGAGAGAAGAGAGACAGAGACAGAGAGAAAAGAGACAGAGAGAGAGAGAAAGCTAATTATTAGGGAAATGTGACATTCTTTGTGGAAGATGAAAAATAGAGAAGGCACAGTCTTGTGTGAAAGGAGATGAAGTGAAGACCGATCATCGAAGGGGTATGATAGAAACAAAGTGTTGTAGAAAATATATCATATTCATATAAAATCACCATTCTTGTGAAGATAGTAGATAACATTAGCTGATCTTACATGCATCTATTTTCTTCACATGGTCATCTCCAAAGGAAACAAAGAAGACATATGAGAAAGTTCAGTCTCTTTGTCAGTTGGAATTGTAGCTTCAAGGTGGCACATGTTAAGAAAACTTGTATCTTAAATGCTATTGTAGAATGTCTCCTGTTAGGAATTACTGTAAGTGAGCCCATATCTATGGATCACAAATCTTGGATCCTTAACAAAATTAAAGTCAGCTGTAGATGTACCTGGGGACACAAATCATATTAGTTTTCACAGTCTGACATAATCATGCTTGGACAGCCCATGTATTTTTGGATAGAACATTTCTGTGATGTCATTCTCAATATCCCATATATTTTCCTGCTTTGTGGAAATATCTGTATATTTCAAATTACCACAGAGGCATCACTTTTATCAAGATTTTTGGCTCAATCATTTTATTTGCTAATTCAATTATTAATTTTGTCTTATGTTATATGTAAGTAAACTAATATAGAATAATAGGTTTTGACAAAAGAGTGATGAAATTATACTTACCTTATTTCCATCATAGTTTCTAATAAATGAATTTATATCTCTTACATGCGCGTGGTTATCAAGAAATGATTAAGGTCTGTTACTTCACTGTCATCATTAAAAAATGAAATAAACTAGGATCGATTTGAGGAATGTGACAGCAAAAACAAAGATAAAAACATTTATATTATTTCATGTTACTCATGAAAAATAGATAATTGAATAGAGAACACCCAAACATTAAATTGTTTTCATAACTGACATTAACAGAGCATAAGCCATTGAAGACAATGGAGTTGTAATGAAGGATAGAAACAGTTGCTGTTGGAAGAAGAGGTGCTCTTGCATCTACACATAAAAGAATACTGAACTTTTACTTCCTGCAGACTGGAATAACTATTACAGAAGATCCATCTGCATATAAGTATCAAAGTATTCTATATTTGGATCAATTCATGTTGAGAATGTTATATTTTCAAAGTTGCTGTTTAATTTGCTATCTCAAAATAAGTAAAGTATCAACAAATGAATTTTAGCTTGGTAAGAAGACAGACTTTCCAATTTGTGAAATGGCCTCAAGCATACTTCTTACATTTTTATTCTGAATTTATATGAAGCAGAATGATCGCCATTAGCTATTACATAATCAAATTATATATCAACCCTGATAAACATTAGGGATTATCTGGATTGTGCAGTATCACATATTCACCCAAGATTAATTTATAATGTAAAAAATAAGCATATAATCTCCTTGTATAAGTATTTGCTTATTTCTTTAGTAAATTGCAAAAATGCATATAATAAAGACATGTTCTAAGATGTATTTATTTAGGATTCACTATCAGTGTTTAATTTGAATTTGCTTTATGTATCTATATAATCTGGGTCTACAATAATTTCTCAGGCAGGGTCAAAGTGGAAAACACTGAAAAGCCTTGTCCTATCTACCTGGTTGATTATCATGAGTAAAATATTAATTACCTGGTCACACTATTTAGCAGTCTGAATGGTACCAACTGTTTCCTATGGAGGCACAGAGTAGGAATACAAACAAACTCATTTTCATGTTAGAGTGACTTTGGACACTAGATCTCTACCTGACAATGTAGTCTCCATGTTCCTTGATACTCTTTATGATTTTAGTGTTACCCAAGGTGAACGGATTTTTCTAAAGGAGGTAATCAGAGTGTGCATTGCTTGGCATTATATTTTAAATGCATGGAAAGATGCTATTACTGCTTGTAGCTCATTTTGCACTGCAGGAAAGTCAGGTTAATTCCAGAAAAGTCTGTTCAGAAAGCAAATCTTAACACCGGTGCAAAGAACACTAAACACAGGAAAGTAAGTGTAAAACTGAGATGAGAGATTGATGTAGCATGAATCCTGAAAGTTAGCATCAAGATCTTAAAAATCAATTCCCTGCTTTATTCTGACCTAGTGGGATTCACTAAATACAGAGGCAATGTGATGGAAAGTCCCTGTTCTGAGCAAGATGAGAGGCATTCAATTCTACTCTGACTATAGATAGATGGCGTCAAAGAAAGTCGTGAATCAGTAAATAAAACGATGGAGAAAAGCAGAGGAGAGCGATTTTCCTGTCACTTCAAGGTTTTCCTAAAGATGAATGATAGTAAAAGTAGTCTAGAAAACCAAAAGACCATGCTTTTGAACACAGTAAAAAAAGAAGACTTGCAGAAATTATCCAGCAGCACTTGGTGCTGGAAGATGCACAACTGAGCTCCATTTGTGTAGATTACGTCAACCTCTACATTTTCTCTTACTCTTACACACACAGAGAGAGAGAGAGAGAGAGAGAGAGAGAGAGAGAGAGAGAGAGAGAGAGAGACAGAGAGAAGAGACAGAGAGAAGAGACAGAGACAGAGAGAGACAGAGAGAGACAGAGAGAGACAGAGAGAGAGACAGAGAGAGGCAGAGAGAGACAGGAGAGAGGAAAGACGGAGAGACAGGAAGAGAGGGACAGAGAGATAGAAACAGACAGAGAGACAGAGACACCAAAGAGACGGACAGACAGACAGAAACAGAAATCTATTTCTGAATGTACTCGATCCTCAAAAGAATTTTCTAGCTATCACACATAGCATGGGAAAAATTTGGATGTAAAAATTCTTCTCATTATAAATGTTTCTCAGAAGATAAATTTGTTTTATGGTTTATTTTCTTATTGTTGCTAGTTTTGTTGAATTAGCGAACCAATATGATTATTAAGCAAGTACTAAACTTTAACCTAACCATTGAATACAATATATATGAATGTAATATACATTTAAATCATTCTTTTTGCTGAAACAATTTGGCATCCGGTATTATCTTAGGAAGTAAATTATTAAATACACTTAATCCTTCATGGATTTGTTTTCAGGGCAACAACATTGCCCTTTTAACATGATTTACACTCTGCTAAATTCAGTTATGAAAAGAACTTACTGTTTGGGTTTTTACAACAATTCTTCTGAGGGGTCCTTTTGCAGCATAATTCTTGAAACGAGGTAACAGTCAACAGGAATAAAAAAATCAAAAAATAAAAATTTTATTTCTTCTCAGTTGTATCCCATAGCAGCCCAATCTAACAATACACATGGCATTCCCCTGTTGACTACATCCTCAACACTTTATTTACATTTATAATTAAAATTATGCATCATAATTTTGATAAAACAAAGTCTCATCTGGGAAATAGTCTAAAAATAAGTGTACCTTCCAAATGAAGAGAACAACCTGGAAATATAGTAAGATGATTTTTAATTCTCTAAATATTCAATCAATTGCAAAATATAAGTTGTATTACAACACTATCATTGGCATACTGTTTCCGTTTGTATCAAAATCAGATTCCCTCTGCAAATAATCAATGGACTTTGCCGACTCATAGAGAATGCATCTTCTTCTTAGTATGAGAATATCTAACCATGCTCTGATATTACCATTAATTCTATTCCCTTTGTAGGGATTTGTAGTAATTTTTTAATTTTGATTTTATTGTTACAAATGTAAACTTTAAATATATTTGAATAATTTAAAATGTTGCCTGGAGTTAAAGTCCAAGCTTTTAACATACCTGAACAAACACCATCTATAGTCTTGCTCTAATGTAATAAAGAAGGTCTCTGACACTTGAAAATAAGAAAGGAAGCTTCTCTGTTTCAATAAAATTGGGGTTATATAGGTGAATGGAAAAAAATAGCTATGCTTTGAAGTGTGTGTGTGTGTGTGTGTGTGTGTGTGTGTGTGCGTGTATGTGATATTGCTTGTTAGTTTTTATGTTTCAAAGTTAGAGAGACTGCTTAGACTAAATACTGTTCTTTGTTGTCAAATTTATCCTTCACAATTAAAGTGAATCGGGGAACATGGGATGACAAAAACTGGGGAGAATGCTCAGTTCACCAGTTCGGCAGTTCATTCTACTGTTACTATTTCTTATTTCAGAAGTTGATGCTATCCAGCTACATAAAGTAAGTGTAATGAAAAACGTGTATAGTCATATAAGGCTTAGATGTTAATTTGTGTGCTTAGTATTTTCTTGAAATGTTATTATTGCAATTTTTATTAATTACATCATAATTTCTTTAAAATAAGTCTTCAGGAAATTAACTAGACAAGGTGGAATGGATATCTTGCCTTGCAGTAAGGAAATCTGGAGCTTGACTTTCCAGAACCCACATTTAAAAGAAGCCATAGGCTGGGCGGTGGTGGCGCATGCCTTTAATCCAGCACTTGGGAGGCAGAGACAGGAGGATTTCTGAGTTCGAGGATAGTCTGATCTACAGAGTGAGTTCCAGGACAGCCCGGCTACACAGAGAAACCCTGTCTCGAAAAACCATCAATAATAATAATAATAATAATAATAATAATAATAAATAAAAATAAAATAAATATATAAATAAAAGAAGCCAGAGTTTCCATCTAAGTTAGTCTAGTCAAAAGGTCTTTTCACAGAACTCTGGGCTGCAGAACTGTGGTACTGGTCCCCAGATTTTGCAGCCTACAGTGTGTGATTCATAGTGCATTGCTATAAAATTTCCTAATAGAGACCCCCTGAGCTTACTGGCTTTCTATCAATATGCATTTTTATTTCCTTGTAGTATATGCTTGCAGCTTCAGTGCAAGAGAAGTAATTACCTGGATCTTGTCAGTATACTAGCAGAGACTGTTTGATAATCTACAAGCCAGAGGAAGAACCGTTTTATATAAGGTCAACGGCACCCACAGTTTTCATATAAGTTAGTCTAGTCAAAAGGTCTTTTCACAGAACTCTGGGCTGCAGAACTTTGGTATCTGGTCCCCAAATTTTGCAGTCTACAGTGTGTGATTCATAGAGCATTGCTATGAAATTTTCTAATGGAGACCCTCTGTGCTTATTGGCTTTCTATCAATATGTATTTTCTATTTCCTTTTTATATTCTGCAAATATGTTTCTATAACTAGCACTCGATTCATTCAGTAAGACAAATCCATAGTGCTTCAGACAAGTTGAAAACTAGATTAGACCAATGAAATCTTAATAAGATTAATTACAACAGTGCAAAGAAATCATATCTCATAATTGATGGTGAAGAAATAATATGGAAAACTAGGGATCTAAGGCAGAAGGTCACAAGGGTACAAACTTCACCACAAGGCCCATCTTTATTATTAGGGTTAGTTAGAAGTTTACACTTCAGTTTGATGCTTGAATCAAAGGCAAACATGTTCATGATTATATAAATCACATCAAATTTTTTCAGAAAATATTGGAAGCATGAGAAGTTGACTTTTCTTACTATTCTCTAGAAATTGAGGAAACTCACAGGTATCCATGTGCTCCTACCCACATTTGCTGACATTCCAAATTTCCTTCCTAAGAAATAACATCAGAAGTTTTCATGCCACAGTCACAAACCCATTATATTCTTCCATAATCTTCACTCAACCAAACTAAAATTGTGAAGAATAACTAATTTTTTCCTTATAATTTCTGAAAATGCTCACCACTTATTTAAAAATTAAAGTTTGTCTTCAAGAAGGAAATGGATAGGGAGAGGAAATAAAATCTCAAAACAATCCGAACTTGCAAACATGGGATAATTTTAGTAAATTCTAATGATAAAATCAATTTTTTATTTTTTCCTACCATAAATGTTAGGATATCAAAACTAAAAATGTAACATTATTGTTATAAAGCTAGAACATACCAATTTATATATAATTTGTATTCTGTAAAACACTCTATTTTAGTCCTCACTGGGTTCACTTTTGAACCCCCCCCTCTCCAATTGTCCTCAACATGCTTGGTAAAGGCACAAAACTTTCCTCTCATTTCTCCTTGTCTATTCACTTTGTTTGCCATACCAAATGCTATAACTTTTGTGGCTTATAAAAGTAGACTTTTCATTATCATTTATAGAGGCTTGGAATTCTGTGCTCAAGAGATTGGCAGCACATAGATAATTCCTTTCCTTTGTACTCTGGTGGCAAAGGCCTAGATAACTCTCTGGGCTTCCTTTTGTAAAGGTACTTATTCCGTTCAGAAGTGCAGAGAGATCAAAATACAATCATTTCGTCAAAAGTTCCACTTCTTATACTATCTCTTTCAAGGCTGATATTTGTTCAGGTGAATTTTGGTGGACTGTGGGACCTATTCCTTAGAATCTCACTTATCACTGTGCATCATTCCCCTTCTCCATTTAACTCATTAAGTAATGTGCATTTTATTGGGTGTAGGGGTCTTGGAGCCTGCATGGACAAGTGACCAGTCATGGGAGTCAAGAAGGAAGTTCAGCTCAACACACTTAGTAGCTGTTGTTGATTCAAACTTAGAGTCTGACTCTGAGTGGTTTATTTAGGCAGATCTAAGTAAAGTACAATTTTGTGAAAATTATTTTGGTGATAATTAACTCCATCCATGTGTACAATGATGCTTACGTAAATCTCTTTGAGGAACTAAGTAAGGTAAATACGGATGTGACATGACAACATCAAAAGTCGTTGTCCATAAACATAGGTTTTATAGATGGACAGAAAAGAATAAATTCATTATAAGGGTCTAGGGAAGAGTCCTACACAAGAAACGTCTATTGCCACACAGTTAGAGCAAAGGTCACCAGGCTAGGAAGGACTTTCACTCCAGCCTTCTGGGCAGAATCAGTTACTGCATTCTTTCCATCGAAGGAACGATCCTAGATCCTATGCGCTTAAACCATTGCAGCCTCTCCTAGTGCTTTTCTGTGATCACAATGACCTCCATGCCTCCTACAAGTAAGGATCTTATTTTTGTACAAAATCACTACATAAATTAGGGAAATGGATTAAAAGCAAAATTTTTCCCAGCCCAGAAATCTCCATAATAGAAAGAGAACAGTTTTTATTTATGGAAAAACTACAATCATGAATATTGATGAACATCACAGGATACCTCCTGAAACACTGGAAATTGTAATCTTTGTTTGAGATACATAGATGTAACTCACAAGCTTTTACATGATGAGCAGTAATTGATTCTCCAGTAATAAAGACTTTGATGGGCCCATCTGTCAAATGCAGGTGATCACAGCTTTACCTTGCAGTTGATTGACTACCTTGGCTCCACCTAGGAATTCCAGACAATATTTTCAAATGTAGCTTTGCAACTTGATGCATAGTATAGACAGACGTTAGAGCAAGGAGTATTGCATCTTCTTGTGTTTATTTCTGAGAAATATTCCAGGCTCTTGGGAAAGCTATCCCTGTGTCATAAAATTTTTAAATGGAAAAAATTATTATTTAAAAGGCAGAACACATTTACAGATTCCTAAAGAGCAAAGAAAAGAAGAGAGAGACTAAATTCTCCAACCTTCAGCAGAAAGAATCAAACAATGTATAAATATTTTTAAAATTTTATTTAAGACAGAAGCATAAGAGGCTGGTGTATTTTTGTTTCCTTGAGAATTCTTATTTTCTATTTTGCTCACTAAAATGTTTTTCTGTAATGTCTGAGTGTGCTATTTCAGTTTTTATTTTTACTCCGTTTGTGAGTCTTTTTTCCAAACCAAAGAGAAGTATATACTTACATGTAGTTACTAACCTTTGAAAACATGTTATAAGCAAACATAGGAACAAAGCAAACATTTGAACATATAAAAGTTTATACAAAAGTTTATCTTCTTTTCTCATATTTATTTCCGTTAAGTAGATTTGTGTTTAACTTTATCATAGTGAGAAAGAAGTAAATTAGAAAGTAAAGTTAAAATCTCTCTCTTGTGCAATGTTTGGTAAAAGTTACAGGAACCACATGTCCATCTGTAATTGTGTTGTAAAATGTATCATGAGTAATACTTGTCCTCTGGGATATTAATTATTACAAAAAAGGTTTTAAAATAATCTATAACATTATACACTCATTCATTTCATTTTATTCATTTTAGTTGTTAAATAGAAGAGTTACATTTTCAAGATACTGATTTCAATGAATGTTCATGTCTCAAAATTATTTTGGTCAAAATGATGTCTGACTAATAATATGTCCAGAGCTAGCTTATTTCTAAAGGAAACTTGCATCTACCAATGGAACTGTTATTCTGTAATACAAAACAGAACCTTGTGCCAAGAGCTGTAGAGTTTGATAAATCATTATACATACAAAAGACAGAAAGGAATTTTACATAAAATATACCATGTATGTTACTGAAGATTGTTATGTTACAGAAGTAAGATACATAATTTTACTAAAAAAATTCATTAAATGTATTTGCTAAGTTATATATGAATACCCTAAATTAAATAGTGAAGTATATAATAGCATAATTTCATAGCTTACATTAGATACATGGCAAATAAATTTAACTATATAAATAAAAATGTTTTGTTAACATTTTGATAATTTGGAATTCATGCTTCCTATTTGTTTTATTTTTGCAAATTAATCACTTTTTCAACAACAATCACTAATTAAGACATCATTCCGTTTATAGACATATTCAAAGAAACTGGAAACCACTTATTCAAAATAAATCTCTTAGGTTTATACATAAGATATAAACTAGACTGAGCTGCATTCTTGGACAGCATACTACAACTGAGTTATCATCTCACCTCCAGAATACAGTTAATTATCAAAGATACATCCATTTTTTTCTTTCAAATTATTTTCCAGCACTGTCTCCATTAACAAACAAAGGACTGTCTTCCAGAATATGCTCTCCAGTATTCTCTCACTGATTTTTTTTAAAAAATATTTTCATTTTGGTCATGTTGGTAGCATGTTCTTGTATCAGGCACTAGAAAATTATACTTTTTTACTTCTTGCTAAATTGTATAATTCCTTGGTACATAGTTTTATAGACTATTATGCATCATCCATCAGATGTATATATCTTGTTATAGAACTAATTGAAGAAGCCACTGGACTTACTAAAACTCTAAGTTACTGAGTGGAAGCACACCAAGTTTTCTTTACAGTAATTCCAGATTCAGTATTCTGGGCATCTACATGAATGCCAGTAATTGGAAGTACTTATGGAAAATAGAAGTATATTTCCTTATTAATCTGAATTTACTGCAGAAGTATTCTTCATTGTATTCAAATAAAGCATATCTACAAAATTATGTTTTAGTTTGGATTACTATTGTTATGATGAAACACTATGACTAAAGACAAGTTGATCATGAAAGAGTTTATTTGGATTACAGTTACATATCCATAGTGCATCACTGAAAGAAAATAAGACAGGAATTCAAACAATGCAGCATCTATAGGGAAGAGATAAATGCAGATGTCATGGATCAATACTTCTTACTGGCTTGCTCCTTGTGATTTGCTCTGCCTTTCTTTTAAAGCCCAGGACCACCATGACAGAGATAGTACTACCTACAATTGACTGAGTACCATGTTCTGTCTCCCACATCTCACTAATTAAGAAATGCCCTATACCTCAACCTTATGAAGGCATTTTCTCAAATTGACATAAAACTAGCTAGGACAAAATGTGAACCTGATATTATATCAAAATTCATTTCTTTACAAACTGAGTCTGTAAGCTTTATCAATGGTAAATATGTCTGTTTTAACACTCAAAGATAGTTCTTAAGATATATATTAATTATTATAAGATATATATTATATATATATATATATAAAGATATATTTATATATATATATATTAAGATATATTTATATATAAGCCATATATAATATTTGTGAATATAAACATATCTATGTAAAATATATGCCTATATGTGTGTCATTTATACACACACATAATCACATACTCAATAAAATTTTATTATAACCATTAATATTTAATATAAGTATAATGTTATTATTAATAATTATTGATGTGTTAGCTAACCAGAGTAGTATCCCTCTTTCCTACTTTTAACACCATTTTTGACAGCTAGAAAATCAATAGTGAATAGAAAATGTTCCATGCTAGACAAAAACACATAATTTTTGCTTTATGAGGCCTGGAAAGTTGTCTCTATGTTTAACAACACTTCTAAGGACATAAATTCTTGGACACCCATAACGTAGTTCACAACTGCCTGTAACTTCAGTTCCATGGTTATCTGACATTCTCTCCTGGACTTTGTAGGAACCAGGAGTGCTTGTGGTACACAGACTTATAAATAATCAAAACACTCACGAATATAAATTAATAAAATTTAATTTAAACACCTTATATTCTAAAAATCTCAAAAAACAGTGATAATAAATCTAATTTTTGTTTGAATCCATTTTTGAAATAGTAATAATTTTCTAGTATATGAAGTTTATTATTAAAATAATTGTTTATGTTTAAATTAACTCAAGCAACGTGTTTATCTATCATTCAATGATTGTTAACATATTTCTTCATAAATTTCACTATTTAATTGTGAAACTAATCTAATTGTATATATTCTTGCTTTGTCTCACAATTTCACCAAAATTTGGAGTATTAACAAATTTGTGAACACATTTATAATTCTCTTACAAACTTACATACACCTTTTCTGTTTTTCCATAGGTTGGTCATGACACAGTATGATAGTGGTTTGTACTTCTCTGACTGAAGAAGGACCTTGAAAGGATTACCTTCTAATGGGCTGTATCAATTTGCTATGCTTGTATTGAAAACCTAAGACAGTTTAGTGGTTTCAAATCATACCGCAAGTAATGTTTCTGAATTTCAAACAAGCAGACATTGAGTAGAGATGAACCATCTACAGTTAATTTCATCCTGGTATCTTCAGTAAGTTGTCAAGATATCATGCCTTAGTTTTTCCAATGTAGACTCATTTCTGTATATACAGATTTTGGTAACCAATACAGTGGCGTGTTACCTGGAGATGTATGTATGGTTCATTTTCTATGACTTCTCCTAAGTTTGTTAGATGGAAAGAAAGGAAATTGTGTAAAAAAATCTAGAAATATGCATATTTCTTAAGGCTCAGCACTAACTCATCACATCTACTGCATTTTATTATAAAATTCAGGTTACTGAATTAGAAATAACATAACCTTTCACTTGGATAGAATGCTCAATGAAATCAGGAGGAGAATAACGCCAACCATTTTGTAGTTATGTATGACAGAGCCAGTGACATCCCTAATGTATTTTGTCATTTCTCAAGAGAGAGAATAATAAAAAAATCTTGATTAATGGGAAATTGTGATTGTAAGATTAAATTGAATCACTATAAATTATAGTCTTAAATGCTACCTAGGCTGACTGAACATTTTGAAATGTGAGACATTTTCCAGGAGAAATTCAATGAATTGAAACAAATTTCCCTTAAAAGCAACTCAAATATTATTGATTCATTTTTCAAATATGGATTAATATATACCTTTTATACCTTGGCAACAGTGCCCTATGATCCAGTATGAAGAGTGCTTCATGTAAACAAACCAAAACACTATGTGGTAATATGTAAAATGAAGCATTTGTATTTTAAAAGAAGTCATAGATACCAAATTTGTAATTTATTTTTTAAAGTAAGCATTTGTTGGTTGACAATTTTATAGAATCATAAGGACCAATATGTACTTTCAAAATATATATATGATGAAGAAACTCATATATTGTTTCACTCATTTTTAACAATGTTTAAAATGTACAATGTTCTTTAGATTTTGTTGTCAAAAATATCCTTTATCATAGTTATTCTTTATACTCTCTTCATTAATAAATTGGAATATCCTATTTGTGCAGCTATTTAGTGAAATAAAAATAGAGATTTATAAAAATTATTTCTACTTTGAATAACAATTTTCAATGATGTCAATACAGACCTAATGTCTTTAATATTTGTCCATATTTTATGCATAGACAAAAAGAGTTACTTAATTTAAATGACTTAGCATTAATTACTTATACATTTCCTTTTATTTAGAATTTATGTCATAGTTGATAGCTCTCAGTATCAGAGGAAGTTATACATTTAATTGGAATGCAGATAACATATTTATATAGCAACCAGTAATTTTTTTTTGCTCTTAAAATATCATGACTATCAGCACAAATATTGTATAGAGTAATTACATATTTTGGAAAAATTATACTATTTTTTCACAGTGGACATACTATTATGCATTCCCATCAAGGAGTCTTCCAATCCCTTTATGTTCATCCATTCTGAGTTGAGTTTACATGGCCAAGGTTTAGCTTCAGTTTAGCTTTTTACTTTCAAATTTTCCTTTTCACCATTTGTTGAAAGATTATTCTCTTGCCATGTTTACCCTTAGACTTTGTCAATGAGTTGGAAAAATGTGTCTATATATTTGTTAATGGAACTGCTATTCCAATCCTTTTTTATGTCTTTCATTATGCTATTATAATATAATTATTAGTTTGGAGAAAGTAAAGCTGAATAATCAAATATATTGTTAATTACAATGTAAATTTTAATATATATAGTATGTATACATATATATACATATATATTTCAGTTTTATTTTGTCTTTATTGTTTTTCAATTTTTATTAGTTCTCCTGCTAATTTTTTGCAATGTATTTTGATTATGTTCATCCATAACAAGACTTTAACCTATATCTAAAGGGTGATCTGCATTAATGAGTAAGTTCTGGTCTCAATGATGTGCATAGTTCCTAAGGATGATATCCATCTATGACCTTGAACCTTCCCAGTGCATTTATGCCCATGTACCTCCAAGAGCATACAGACTTATTTGCTCACTTAGACATGCACACACACACACACACACTCACACACCACACAAAACACACTAATACTTTTCTTGGCCTATAGTTCACTTACTATAGCTCCAATTATCCATAATCACATTGCAACAACACTAAAGAGGTATTTACAAAAATTTAGAAAAATCACAAATTTTAAAAATCAGGTCATCATTTTGGGCAGAATAATAACATCTGAGGTATCCAATGCTATCCACCTCTGTCCCACTTGGGATGTGAATCATCCTTATGTCCACTGTATCTACTTATTTTACATTTCTGGTTTATTAATTAATTAGTAGCCTTCTAATTACTGGTCAATTATCTCATCTCAACTCTTGGGTAACTCTGATATATAGAATAGTGCCAAATCTTTCACCTTGCATCATCATTCAAAGGTACACAGGGTCGTATTCACATATTTCTCCTTAAAATATGTTGCTATGTGCTCCAATTCACTGGCAAATATTGCCAAAATCTTAAAGCATTTAATTGATATATTAAAATTTGTAAAGTATATAAAAATGTGTTATACAAGTTACAACTCTAATTTAAAGAATTTCACCAAAATTACAGAATATTTTTGCATCCAAGAACATAGACAGTTAACAGAAGGAAAGGTTGAGGAACATGTTGAAATCCTGATTATTTGTTTGGCTCTATATTATTTCTCAAGCACTGGACTGGCATCAAATAAGAACACTCGGAACTTGTTAAAATGCATGTCTTGGGCAATATCAATGCCAAGTATAACATAATTTGAAGAGGATGGGACATTTAACAAGTTTTCCAGGTAATTCTTATGCACAAAATATTTAAGAACAGTGCCAAAGGGATCCTGAGTAAATAACTCTCTTCCTTTATTTCTCTTACTTATTGAATAAGCTGCATGCAAGTTATGTGGGCTTATAAGTGATGGCCTGGGCATTTCTACTGGGGTTTGGGTTACAGATTTCACAACCAAGTCATCACAAATTTAGAGCTGGTATTATGTTTTGGCTTTTGTGCCTCTTGTAAATTTTCCCCCCTTTGGCTATTTTCAGTCTTACTGCAAAAAAGAAAAACAGAATTACTATGTTTGTCCTTTTATTAATATCCAAGGGAAAGATAAAGTTGGTCAATTTGAACACACAATTTATTGATAAGTTTTATTGCTACTGTACTTCCAACAACACTGTTTCTGAAAATAGTGAGAACAAAAGTTATTTAAAATTAAACTCAGATTCTAAAGATTCAAAAATATGTTGAAATATACTCAAACATCTATGCTTGTAGAGTTGGTGTGATTTTATTATTCTCAGGACATATATAGAATATATACTTGCAATATATAGTATACTATTTGTGTATATAATTATTTTTCTATGTCATTATGAATTTTTGTTAGGCTCTAAGTATAAAATTATGTTATTTGATTGATCCTTATAGTTACAAATTTAGAAACTCTATACCAAAAAAATGTATGTTTAAGAAAATGATAAAATAATGTCTGTAATCACCATTAGAAGTTGCATGTATTTTAACATTTAAGAGCATTGGTACACAAAATGCAGTAATGTATTCTACATTTAAAAAAATCTTCAATGTACCAAATTTCTAGGAAATTACAAAAGTTCTGTGATAAATATAAAAATCACCTACAACATTTTATTTCATCTTTGTACAATGTCTAGAAACTACATTCATAAGTCATACACTGTCATACCTTTAATGACCAATTATGAAATACTACTTGTTTTCCAATGCTTTCTACTTATTTCAAAGACCTCGTCTTAAAATTTGGACCAGATTAAATTTTTGCATAACTTTTCTTTTAATGTATAAAATCGTGTCTATATGTAACATGCTAAAAGACAAAACACATAAGACAACAGCCACAATCATCCTATATTGAGAGAAATTCAAAGCATGTCCACTCACATCATTACAAGACAAATCACTTGGGTGGAAACCACTCTGCCGCATCAAAAGACATGCTAGCCACCAGCAAGCCATCCAGCCCCCAACTTGGACAGATATATGCAACTGAATCATAGGTAACATTGACTGCTAGGAATGCAGGCCACAAAGACAAGAACAATGAAGAGGAAAAATAAACCAACACACACAGCAACAATTAGGCAGAAACACAGAAATCAATACTAGGTCCTTTGGTCATAACAAAACCCAATGGTAATCACCACTATAAGGATACTGTAAACAACATACATGACAATATGGTACCATGAGAGTTTAGCTATCCCATGACATCAAGACCTGAATATAAAATATACAAACAAGCTGAAACACCAGAAAATAACCTTGACACCAACTTCATAAAGATGACAGAAGAAACAAATAAGCAAACAAATATCTTAAGGAAATCAGTAAAAAATACAAAAAATAATGTTGGATAAAATCAATAAATCCCTTAAGGAATGCTACGAATGTCATGCATTAACCAACAAACATGTCAAGGTTTATTATTTGCTCAAGACCTGAAAATGTAAATAAAGCAAACACAAATAGAATTGTGGGAATGGAAAACCTAGGTAATGAAGGGAAACTTAGACAAAGGATCACCAACAGAATACAAGAAATGGAAGAGAGATCTCAGCCATTGAAGACACAATAGAAGAAATAGATACATCATCAAAGAGAATGCTAAATCTAAACATTTCATATCAGAAATCATCCAGGAAATCTGGGAATCTATAACAGCTCAAAATCTCTGAAAATATTTTTACCAAATCCCACTGGAGAAAGCCAACCCCAATACTACATCTTATTCTTTGGAAATGATAGATAACTATATTTGTTTACTACAAACTGCTAAATGATTTGCCAATCAATAATAGTATGCATAATCACTCATCATAAATTGTGGATTATTGTGTTTATGAAGTTCTGGATAGGACTTTCAGAAAATCCTGAGTAGTATTTATTTTTGGAATTAGGTTACTCCTCTTTTAAATTTCCAACCAATTTGAAATAGTTACAGATCACATTACTAAATCTAGTTAAACCAGGTTACAACAAAAACTCTCTTATATTGATCATTGAGTCATATTGATATTTAGTTATTGCTAATATTGCAATACATACAACATTAAAAACATCATCATTGCACTAACACAGTGTAGAGATAAATATTCAGTTGTAAATCATTTACTATAAGAGTATTATTCCCTTATTAACATTAATCTGAGTTTCCTTCTGATGTTGATTGGTTCTAAAATTTGCATTACAATCATGCTTTTGTTACTTGAGTTTATATGAGAAATAGAAATTCTGAGGATTTTTTCTTTTGACATATATTATACTAACAACTCTTCAATATGACTTTGTCTCATACCTATTTTGAGATTAATATTTTAAATGTCATCATTGCAAGATACTTAAAATCATTTAAAATAGTACCTATCTATCTTGAATTCATTTTTAAATTTTGTATTATTTAAATTAATTATATAATTGCCATACCAATTGCAAGTAGCATAAAATGATAGAGTCAATATTGTTGAGAGAATAACTAAAATATAGGGGAAATATGTGTTTATATACTAGAGCATGAGGCATCTGTCATTAGTACTCAGAATTCTGTGAGTCCTCAACTTAGTGATGGTTATTTGATAATACAAGGATGAAAACTACAAATATTCTCTTTTTAAAATTTATTATTTATTTATTTACATTCCATAGTTCTCCCTCTTCCTGAGTGAGGTAACCCAGAATGATATTTTCTAGTTTGATCCCCTTGCCTGCAAAATTCATATTGTCCTTGTTTTCGTTAGCGAGTAGTATTCCATTGTGCAAATGGACCACATTTAGCCATTATGATTGGTGTACAGTGGAATCTCATTATTTATTTAATGTGACAGCTCTCACTTACTTGATTTTCCTCATGCTTACCTACCCTACTGCTGAAATGTGACCTACCTATCATTCTTGGAAAGTGTTAATCAATATTTAAGGTTCTAGAAATAATAATTTCTCTAGATGCTATTTTCAAATTATTTTTCTCTAAAAAGAGTCAGACATCCAATTTTGAACTAGTATTGATTTTCTATAAAGGACTTTTTTTTCTTTTGTTGGGTATTTTATTTATTTACATTTCAAATGTTATCCCATTTCCCGATTTCCTCCACCCCCACCCATCCTGGATACCCTTACCCTATCCCCTCTCTCGCTGCTTCTATGAGGATGCTCCCCCATCCACCCACCTCCCCACCCTGTTATTCCCCTACACTGGCATGGCGCATCAAGCTTTCACAGGACCAAGGGCCTCTCCTCCCATTGATGCCCGACAAGGCCATCCGTTCTTATCTATGGTGCTGGAGCCATGGATTGCACCATGTGTACTCCTTGATGGTTGATTTAGTTCCTGGGGCTCTGGGGGGTCTGGTTGGTTGATATTGTTATTCTTCCTATGGGATTGCAAACACCTTCAGATCCTTCAGTCCTCAACTGTTGATAATATACATATGCTTTGAGTTCTGTATTTGGACATTTATAAATGCCCAATTCTTCAATATGTTTGAAATTATTCATTTTATTGTACATGTATGATTGTATTTCTGCATGTGTGTCAGATATGTGTCTGGTACCTTGGAATCCAAAAGAGATTATTGGATCCCAGATCCCCTGGAACTGAAGTTACAAATGGTTGTGAGCTACACTGTGGTTGCCACTAAATGAATCTGGGTCCTCTGAAGAATATCAAGCATTATTAACTATTTGAGTCATCTTTTCAGCCCTTAGTTAATCTTCCTAATACACTAATATCCAGTTATTATTTTCTTACACTTAATGGTTGTGTAAGAAAGAATATACACATATTAAAGTGATACTTTAAGCAGGCTCTTTAGGCTCTAGGGAGTGGAACAATGATGCCAGTACATGCTTTGTTCTTTCAGAAATGCTGTCTGATAGAGTTAATATCAGGGGTCTCCCAATCAGAGGATATCACACTTTCCCTGTTTCACTTACAATGAGCAGCTGACTCACAAAACTAGAATTCTATTGCTTTCATCTTTCCATCATTAATATGGTACAGATTGATTTTTTTAAATAAATAAAAGAATTCCTTGCAGCAATTTAATATTTAGAGAAATAAATGTATTAGACATCTTTTGAAGTCGATGTGTTTGTGTGCAATGGATGATTTTAATATTTATTTCATATTGTAGCCCTGATACTACTTTGAACAGCTACTAAATCAGATTTTTCCATCTCAGAATAGTAGGAACATAATTGGTATTTTACTGCACTTTGATGTTACATTAATATATCATGGAAGTTTAAAATTGATATACCATTGAATAAATATAAACTATATTTTTCATCTGTACCGTTCTACCTATAAAGTTCAAAGCATTGGTTGTCTGAGTTCATAAAATTTATACTAGATGGATGGGTTTGAGAAACTCCATAGAATCAGTGTCACACATACCATGTGGATTGATAGATTTTTTTTTCACATCAAACTGTCATCTGGTCTCTGATGTTACATTATATTTGGTGCCTCAACAGTGGCTCAAATAGTTATTTTTACAGCTGGTGTCCTACCACAAAATAACTCAGTATATTTTGATCACTCAGTTAACTGTTTACTGCTATCCAAATGGTTTAGTTTTTCATCCTAAGTACAAGTCTAAAATTGTTTAGCTATTCTTTAGTATTGTTTAGCACATTTTAAAAAGCAGAATGACACATAGGAATCTCTCTATATCCTGAAATATTTTAGAAGTCTGAGTTTACTAATTGATGTCACATTTTTTTAATTTATTTTTATACTAGTTATGGCCCAACTCAAAATGATGTTTTCTTATAATTATTTACATGATTGTTCTTAAGAGCTGAATGGTAAGGAATATTTTAATATATGTGTGGGAATTTATATTCATAAACAAAAGAACACATACATGTTAAAATATTAATTAAAAAACAACATTTTCATAAAAGTGAGTACTTAAGGTTACTCTGTGGTACTTTTGCCATTTTGAGAAATACGTCCAGATTCAGGTAAGAACACATTTCTACTTCTTTTGTTCTACAGCACCTTCATGTAGGATATTGAAAGGCTTGAAGGTAAGGTACAGAACACAAAACCTAAAATTTTAATTTTCTGAAGAAAACAAAAAGAATAATGATGTAGAAATAGATTATGAGTCATAACAATAGTTATATATGTGAACTAATGTTTGATTGTATGTTTGTGCTTATTTATATGTAGGAAATTAAATTTAAGTGTTATGAAAAAACACAGTTACAAAAAATTGTGTTATATCTAGAGTACTACCTATTTCAAATAGGATATAATGCAATAAGGTGTCTATTTTGAAGTTTATAGGTAATAAAAATTATCAATGGTAAACAAACAGAGGCTTAGAGACCGATTATGTTATTTTTGTAACAACACAGATAACGGAGTTCTGCACTGCGGTGTATCCATGTACTAATAAGAAAGGATGGATTGGTTCTGAAGGAATTTAAATAGAGAATTAGTAACAGTTGATAAATTGCTAAATTGGTTAGGAGGCCAAAGTAGCAGGAAAGAGAGCATACTCGCCGGGATGGCTTAGTTTCTGGCATGTGATAGAGGAGCTGATTATCATAATACAGGGAAATGCTAACTCTGTCAATAAAAGCTGAGGGAACACAATTTGGAGTTCAGATAGATAGTGTTTGCTGCACATATCATGACTAGGCAACAGCAGCACTGAAAGGTGCTGAAGGAGGTTTAGGACATCAGTGTACATTTGTCAATCATGCAGTGGAGTGATGAAGTTGTGATAAGATGATTGAGAGGAAAAATAACAGATACAAATGAATGAGGAGTTATGGACTATGTAGATTGCATTGGTCACTTTTAAGCTTGAGATCCTGTAACATGCCTTCTGTGAATTTTTTTTTCTAACACAAAAATACTTGACATGTCTAAAATCCACTGTGTATGTCTATAAATTACTATTTTAAAACAGGTGTATATTTTCCTGTATTTATGTATAATATATTGAACTTCTCCCTTGCTAACAAGTATTAAATATGTCTTTGCATGTCTCTCAAATGAGGCTCTGTCGTTCATATTCTAGACTTTCCATGATTTTTCAGAGGACTCTCTCATTACTACCATACTTTTGTTTGCTATTCTTTGTGTCTAGAGAGCTACCATTCATTAATATGCATAGTTCTTTCCTATTGTCTTCTGGACAACCTTCACATTTGCATTACCTTACTTAATTTAATGTGAGCATTACATGTGAGAGTTCTGAAAGAGGTGAACAGCCAAAGGAATCAGTAGTGTTGATGATTTAATTTCATCTGTCTTTGGAATCTCACACAGTAGTTATAAATATTAGCATTAAATGAGCTATATGTGAACATGTTTATCATATAACATGAGTAAACAGAAGAAGTGTAAGAGCCAGAGGGATGAAGCACACCAAAGAAACAAGCCCTTATAACAGGGCCAATACATATATGAACTCCCAGAATCTATGGGACTAAGAAGGTCTGCACCAGGTAGGGTCCTATACCAGAAAGAAGTAATGATATGCTCCCATTATGAACCTAGAGGCTATATCCAATTGATAATCACTTAAAAAAAAAAACGAAAAAAAAAACAAAAAAAAACCTTTTGCTGTAAGGGAGCTGCAGTGGAGAAACAAATTACTCTTAAGGATAGATTTTAGGCTCAGCAGTAGATGTCCAACAGAGAATAAACTCAGTTCCATCTTTGGAGTTTTATGGTTTTATAATATCATGTCAGGGCTTTTTCTTCAATATTTTTCCTTTTGAATTTTATTTTTTCACATTTACATTTATTTATTCACTCATTCACAAAATCATTTATTTATTTTATTCTTTTCTTCCCCTTAACCAGTAAGTTTTTTGCTTATATATTTTGGATTCTGGTTTTGTATTTTCAAGGGACTACTGAGTATTTACAAGATTGGATTGTTGTATCTATATCTGTTTCTGATGCTTTACTTGGGGCCTATTTTTTTCTTCCTTCCTTCTATCCTTCTTTCCTTTCCCTTTTTCCTTCTTTCCTTTCTTCCTTCCTTCCTTCCTTCCTTCCTTCCTTCCTTCCTTCCTTCCTTCCTTCCTCCTTCCTTCCTTCTTTCTTTCTTCTTTCTTTCTTTCTTTCTTTCTTTCTTTCTTTCTTTCTTTCTTTCTTTCTTTCTTTCTTTCTTAGTTGATTTATCCAGAAATGTAGATGCAAATATTGCTTTTAATTTTCTCAGAGGAAAAAATGAGATGATAGTCAATCTGAAACTGTGTATACAATGCTTGGGCTGAGCCCAGACTGTTTCTATCTAAATATGCCTGGACTTAGGCTGGAATCTTCTGTCTTCCATATAATCTTATCTTCTGCAAACCTTACTGATTCAAATTGGCTTCTCTTGGTTTCCAACAGCATTGCTCTGTTTGGAAAGACTTTCACTAAACTCCACAAACTGAACTGCTCTTAATTCAACTGCTCTGAACTGAATGGAACTGAACTTCTCTCAATCCCTTCTACCCCCTCTCTTCCTCAGTGCTCACAAGAAAACAAGTAGTCTCTCTTTCCAGTATTTCTTGTGAAAGCTGGTCTTATTCATCTCTGACTTATTCTATAAAATAATTCTCTGATTCACCATTTTGTCTCTCAATCAATTGTCATTATTTGGGATTAAAGGTGTGTTCTAAAGTTGTTTATATTCCGAGTTGGGGAGTTAAAAGTGTGTGGCCTATTTGCATTCTAGCTATTGTGATCCCTTGCCAGAACAGCTGTGTTGGTGAATTAAAATTCCTCTACACAGAAAATTAATTTGCAACACAAGAAAATAATATTACAAAATAATATGTGTATATATTTTCTGAAAATTAAAGTATGATTTTGTAATAACTATTATTAGAAAATTACATTTGCATAATTTCAAAAATTAAATCAAAGTTTCTCTTATCTATAATATAGGAAACCATTAAACACAAAGTCAACTAGTTTTATACTTTCACAAATATGAAAAATAGTGAAAATCACATGTAAATTGTTGCTTAATTTGGCATGAGCTACAATTCAAAGTTCTTATGTGGTAGAAAAAGAGATGTGGGTCACGTATTGCCATTACTATGTCTGAATTTACAAATACAACAGGATGAGAGTCAGTGTTATTTATCTGAGTCATTGGAGTGAAGATGCCTATTTTCTAACTGCTCCACTTACAATTTCATAAACAAGCAAGTTCAGGACTCTGTCAAGTAAGTCTATAGGACACTAAAGAAAGATTTGCTGTCATGAGAATCCAGCTCTATAACTTTCTTATATCACTAATTGGCATAATGCCAATGTTGATTTTTGTTTTGTTTTTTGAGACAGTGTTGATTGTTTCTGAAAGCCATGGTATGAAGACACTGGAACAGTGAAAGCATGTTTATATTCTGAGAGGTAACTAACAGAGATCACAGAGGCATACTTACTTTTTTGCCAGATTCTCAAAGGTCTCCAATAATATTATATCCTAAGCAGGACTCTGGTATCCTTGCTCTATTTTCACCCCTCACTTATGCCCATTTTATTCAACTTTTCCCACCCTCTCACTCTCTTCTGATCTCTCTCCCCCCCCCACCACATAGGGTGTGTGTGTGTGTGCATGCACACACTGTAGTTTGTGTTTGTATCTGTGTATATGCTTCCTGTGCATGCGCTTGTCTCCAATGATGTCAAATCATGTATCGTCTTCTATTGTGATCCATCGTATGTTGATGTAAGTCTTTTCACTGAATCAGAAGTTCACAATTTTGGTTAAACTGGCTATCCAGAAAACTCCTGATATCTACTTTACTCTAGACTTACTTCCTCTATAGCTGAGGAAAGAGGCATGCTTTCCTACCTAGATTTTTTAAATGTAATTGTTATGGATTTGAAATCTGGTACTTACATATGTATAACAAGTGGTTTTCAATTGAAGCTCTCCCTCAATTCTCAATTAAATTTTTGATAGAAACGATCGCACATACCTTTAAATTGTCTTGAAACCTGACAATCTGTCAGCCTAAACTGAGAACCATGGAAGATGGTTATAATTTCCTTTGCTTGTTTATATGTTACAAAATTCAGGCAAATAATTTAAAGAACATTTCAACAATCATCTATTTTTCTTTTACAGGAAGTACCAAAAAAAAAAAAAAAAAAAAGGGACCAACATAAAAGCAGAACACAATGTGCATTTGTGTTCTCATTTAATAAATTTAAAAGGATTTTGGAGTCACTTTCAAAGTCATAGTGCAACATAAATAATATCCAACTGTTTGCACTGCATGGGTGAGATGCAGCATACAGAGTACCTTGGACAATGATGTAATAGCTGTATAAATATATTGACATCACCTAGAGTAAACAGCTGCTCTTTTCTGGGGGGGGGGAGATTTCCCCATTATCCAAAACATCATTTCACACTAAAGTTTGAGTGATGCAAAGGAAAGTACATTTATTTTAAGACACTCATAGTTAAGTGTCTCATAGTTAAGACACTGCTGTCTATACAAAAGTGATCTCTGAAAGTTGTGTTTATTGTAAGGGTTTGTTATCATGAGAAATAAGTCATGTTATTTTACCATTATGAATATCATTAGTCTGTGTTGTTTAGTATTGTATTAACAAGCCTTAATTCTAATGAGTGCAAGTGAAATAAAAGTATTATTTTGAAGATTAAAAAATCATATCATCGTCACACAAAATCATTTAAATATATTTTTTCTGTATTCACTTACTATGGCAGAAAGCCTCCTGCAATATAATCCATTTGATTTTACATGATTCATTTAACACTAATATTTTTAGATCTATATGTGAAGTGATTAGTAATTTTTTGATTGATATTCTATGACATTTTTCATTTAAGACCATTAATCAGAAAATTAATATTAACAGTATTTGGAATTGAAGAATATACATGAAATGTTACAGGGATATTAAATATTCTAAAATATGCAAATGTTTACTGTTTCACAGTAAATCTAATACCAATTACATTCACGTGCACACATGAAATCCATTTCTAAAATCTGAATGTCTGCAAAAATTCAGTTAAATAAGGAAATGAGATAACATTAGAAGAGGGTCAACTAGTGAAAACCACACATAAGATATTACCATTTTAAAAGGAGGCTTCTAGGCAGTATAGAGTCTAAGATTAAGCCTGGTGGCAGGAGTTATTTCCATAGTGCAGATTTAACTCATGTTTATTAAGTTATATAGTTCATGGTGAAGAAACAAAATCTGGAATCAGTATTAGCAGTAATTCGTCAGACAAGGAGTAGTGTGACTAATGATAGTTATATCTGAGAAAATACTAGGAGATTTAATGAACTAGAGGCAAGAGAGTGAATTGTGCAGAGTGGAACATGGGGGGAGTAGGGAGGTGTTCTAGAAGAGGTACTTATCTTACTATAGGGTACACTATGTACACTCATGGTCGTAAATTAAGTGTTTGCTAAGTGATCGATACAAAAGCATTATGCTATTCTGAGCATTTTTATACTCTACTCATGCTTTCTACTTTTCAAATATAGAAAGAGAAAGAAAACATTGGTAACTAATATTCAGTTAATTCAAGTTTCTTATTTTCTATATCACCCTTAAGTTTAAGTGTAGAGTTTAAAACTCTGTTTAAATAATGCCACTTATACATTGAGGGAAATGTTTTTTTTTTTCTCTCTCTCTTAGAAATATCTACTTAGAATCTGCTTCTGCCTTAGAGCCAAAGGAGAATCAGTACATTAGTCAAGACTTCTGAATAGCTTTTTTATTTTAATATTCTAAGCCTATAGTTTTATTTTATATTTTCATTTTCAAGTAGAATTATAGTATTAAAATCCAACTACCCATATTATAAAAATTAATGTGTTTATAAAATATAATCCTAAAAATCTATTGCATTATTAAGATATTGGACTTGTAAGGGTTAATAAAATCATATAAAATCAAAATTATTGTCATAGATGGTAGAAGAACTAGAACCAAGATGTGGAAAATGGAGTTAATAAATTTCCACTCAACATAAGGAAGGACTTCCAGCAATGAAAGCTATCCAAGCATAGAAAAGGCTGCATCTCAAATAGTCAGCTTCTTGTCATTGGAACTATTCAAGCAGAATACAGATATATGACTATCATTTGCGGATGGTGTGAATGTGGTGAAAAATGAGACTGCATGACCTTTAAAGTCCCTTCAAACTCTGTTACGATTATAAGTAGATATCTGATGAAAAACAATTCTCATTTAACGTGGCAAGACTGAAATACCAGCCCAGTGTAACAGTGAGAGAAGAATAAATTGAAGGATTTGTTGTGATTGAGGTAAATAAGTATATTTTCTAAATTCTAGTAGCAATGAGTTACAGCATTAGAAACTACCATGAATCATGGCTTGGCATGAAGAAGACATATTGATTTAGTGCTTTACTTCCAGTCCATATGGAGTTACTTATCAAATGGCAGCAATTCCTGGGAAGTGTACTAGGCAAGATATGCTGCCTACCTCCCAAACACTAGGTTATGTCACTGTCAGTATCTGAACACTTGCTTCAGTATGCAACAACAGATAGAAAACAAATGAAAAATCATGGAATGACTTCCAATCACCCATCATCATTTCAGCTGGAGGTTTTAGCTACTGTTCTGTCACTTTCAAAATAAGAATAATGGAAATGCAGATTAGAATGTATTTAAATGAAGGAGTTTGGATTGACATTTACCAGGCAGTGTTAACCATGTTCTAGGGTCAGAATAGGATAAATTCAATAAGACTTTCAGATCCTCATGGCATCTTGGTCAATATTGTGTGGTACTTTGCTAAGTTAATCTACATGGTCAAATCATGCTTCTGTTTTCCAATTAAGTAGGTGGACTAGGATTGTGTAAAGGAAGTGAAGTAAAGATTATTTAATGTCTAAACTTCCTCTTTTACAACTAGTTTCATTTCTTTGAATGTTTTAATTAGAATCCCAGTTTCTCAATGGTAGTATGATCTTTGTCTCTTAATACTCAAGGGAGCAAATATGGAGACAAAATATGGGACAGAAACTGAAGGAGGGGCCATCTGGAGACCATTCCACCTGGGTATCCATCCCATGTGCAGTCACCAAAGGTAGACGCTGGTGTGGATGTCAGGAAGTGCATGCTGACAAGAGCCTAATATAGCTGTCTCCTTAGAGGTCTGCCAGAGCCTGCCATATTCAGAGACGGATGCTCACAGCTAACCATTGATCTGATCAAGGGGTTTCCAATGGAGGAGCTAGAGAGAAGACTGAAGGAGCTGAAAGGGTTTGTGGCCCTATGAGGAGAGCAACAATACCAACCAACCAGAGCTCCCCAGGGTCTAAACCACCAGCCTGGTAGCACATAGGGAGAGACTCATGACTCCAGCTGTATATGTAAGGGAGGATGGCCTTGTCTGGCATAGATGGGAGTGGAGATCCTTGGTCCCATGAAGGCTGGACACTGAGTGTGGGGGAATTCGAGGGTGGGGAGGTGGGAGTGGGGTGGTAGGTGGGGGCACAACCTCATAGAAGCAGAAGAAGGGGGGATGGGATAGGGGGTTCCTGGACGGTGTGTGGGGGGTGACGGGGTAAGGGGATAACATCTGAAAAGTAAATATAATATCCAATAAAAAAATTAAAATTTAAAAAAAAGAAAGAATCCTGGGAAAACTTCATTCTATGTTCAACTTTACTAAGTGTCATTTAAACTCTACATATAAGCAATTTTGATATTTCTTTAAGTATACTTTTCATTTTAAGATTGATACTCTTTACAATTTGTTTCCAGCAGCATTAGTCATTTGAAACATGTTTTAAGTACTTCTGTATATTTGTATTCACATAAGGGTGAAGTACTTCATCTTTTAACTCCAAGGTGTTGGTATAATAAAACTACACATTCATATCCAATAGGAGAAAATTATTTGCAATGATTTCTTTAGCAAGATATTTTGATATTTCAAATTATCTCATCTTTAAAAAAGATTTATTTTTAACCAAAAAAAATCATGAAATAAAGTGTAATAAAATTAAAAAAACCCATCACATCAAAGTTAAATAAGGTAAAACCACAGAAAGAAAAAAATCCCAAGAGAAAGGCATAAAAATCAAAGACCGACTTCTTTACACACTCAGGAACCCCATAAAAACAGTAAACTAAAAGTCATAATACATACAGAGATGACTCAGTGAAGGCTAATAGAACCTATGCTTGTGGCTTCAGTGTCTTTGAGTTCATATGACATTTGCTTAGTTGTTTTATATTAATAATTTGTATAAGTATAAATACAAAAATGAATGCTTTTTATGATAAATTATATAATTAGAGTTATAACTAAAGAACTTTGGAATAGTAAGTTGAATATTCCATCTGTAATCATAATAGGATTGCACAAATGTGGGTAAAAGGTTTACAGTGGTAGTCATAATGTTTAACTTGCTTTTTCTCTGTCTCTGTCTACGTCCCCCTCCCCCTACTCTCTCTCTGACTCTGTTTTTGTCTCTGTCTCTGTCTCTGTCCTCTCTTCTCTCTCTCTCTCTCTCTCTCTGCCTTCTCTGTCTCTGTCTCTGCTCTCTCTCCTGTGTGGTGTGTGTGCATGTATCTGTGATAAATATAATGAAATAAAAGTAGGCTATTAACTTGAGAGTGCTGCATGTATGGGAAAGGTTGAGTTAACATGGTAGAGAAATGTTGGTGAGAGGAATCGTGAAAGAAGTGTTGTGAGTTCCACTCTAGGTAATAGCATTTAAAAAGAATAGCATACACATATCCAAGAAGATTTAGTAAAGTTTGAACAATTAAAAAGTATATATTAAAATTACTTTTCAGTTATTGCTGTACTGGTTTAAAAATAACTTTCATAAAACCAAGTTCTTTCTTTAATATAATGAAATTTAAACCAGAATGCAATGCTATTTGTTGTATTTAGGCTAATATACATACCTGTTTATTTTTTATTCTGGTAAAAAAAAAACTTTATATATTTATCTCTCTTCAAATAAACTTATAGTTAGGAATTTGTATTTAAATTCAAAGCTTATTATCATATACAAAAACATGCCTCAAAATAGATCCAGATATTTAGAATAGTTTTATTTACTACTTCACCTACAAAATGTCTATTTTTCATACATACTTTAAAATAAGAGTAATATTTACATTGAGAACAAATAAAAATTTATATTTAGCAAATCTAACTTGTATGATTTTTTAAAAAAATACAATAGTTTGTCTTACTTGGACATTTGAAATATAGTTCATCATTCCAGTAAATTGTGACAAAATATTTTTGTAACATTCCATTACAACCTACATCACTTAACAAAAGGAATGAGTTTAATTAGAAAATAATCAAAAGTTTAATTTTTTGTTTCATACTATTCTTACTGAAGCAATAACTGCTTGACATCATTGACACAATAGCAGTATTATTTTCTGGTTAATTCTCATCTGTATTAGATAATTAAAAACAGTATGAATTGATTAATAATAACCAAACATTCCTTTATTTGATATTTGAATGCAATGAATAACAATGACTTCTTAATTAAGATTACAAGAGGGACTAGAAAGTGAATGGACGTGAAGTAATAATAAAATATGTTTACTGACTACTGACATAAAAATACCAAATACATGAATTTCATGACTAGTAATCATAGTTGAGATTCTAGGAAAATCATTTTTTTTTTCAAAACAGTAATTAACTACACCTTGCTTCTCATCCTTAAATTTATTTATTTGGCTGTAAAGAAAGTCAAATGAAGTTTGATAAAAATTCAAGACACAAAACCTATGAAGACTATGAATTTCTGTGATTCTCATTCACTTTAGTGATTGATTCACATAACAAATAGTATGCACATCACTCCTTCTTGTCATTAGAGATAGCAATTTTGACAGGACAGGAGTTATAGTGTTACATGTTTCTTCTCAAAACCATTTTAAATATCTGCTTGCTTTATTGTTCCATACCATTCACTTAACAATCTCTAAGGACTTTCTGAAAGTCAGTATGGTCTGAACGCTTTCTCCTATTTGATGACTCAGCTGTGAATTTATTTTTAGATAATAAATTTGGAATTTAAAGAAACTTGGTTTTATGCTTATTTTTCTTAAGAAAGTTTTTTTTCAAATTCATTAGGTTTGTTTCTTGATTGTTGCTCATAGTGCCTGTACTATTGGTGTCTTGTTCAGAAAGTTCTTTCCTTTGTTGGTGAATTCAAGGTTAATCACTTTCTCTATCATGTTCAGTGCATCCAATTGAGGTCTTTGATCCAATCTGAGTTGAATTTTGTGCAGGGTAAAAAAATATGGTTCTATTTGAATTCTTCTATATCCAGCCATCCAGTTTAACTAGTACCACTTATTGAAGAAGCTGTAGTTTATCTAGTGGCTAATTTCATTTTTATAAAAATTCACGTGTTCACAGGTGTTGCTGATTTATATTCTTGGCCTTCAATTCATTTTATTGATGTGTCTGGTTTTGTGCAATAACAAGTTATTTTTATTACTATAGCTCTGTTGTAAAATTCAAGTTCTGAGATATTAATATGTTCATCAGTTCTTTCATTATTAAGATTAGTTTTAGCAGTCTTGGGTGTGTGTTGTGTGTGTGTGTGTGTGTGTGTGTGTGTGTGTAAGTGTGCGTGTGTGTCCATAGGAAGGGAAATGTCCTTTTAAGTTATGTGACAAATTTTGTTAGCAGGTGATGGGGATTTCTCTGAATCAGTTGATTGCTATTACTAAATTAATTCTACAAAAAGAGGGGAATATTTCCATCTTTCAGTATCTTCTTTAATTTTTTCAATGTTTTAAGTTTCTGGGCATACATATCTTTCTCTTGCTTGGTTAGAGTTAACCAAAATGTTTGTGTTTTGTCAGATGAACTTTCCTGTGTCAATAAGTTCAGTGTTCTTCCCCACTTTCTTTTCTATCAGATTCAACATACCTGGTTTTATGTTGAGGTCTTTTATCCACTTGAGGTTCAATTTTGTGTAGGGTGAAGGTATGGATCTATTTTGTTTCTTCTGTATGCAGCAATTCAGTTTGACCCCTACCATTTATTGAGATGCTGTCTTTTTTTTTTTAAGGCTATTGGTTTTTGTTTTATATATATATATATATATATATTATATATATAATATATTATTATTGGTTATATTATTTATTTACATTTCAAATGTTATCCCCTTTCCCAGTTTCCAATCCACAATTCCCCTATACCATCTCCCCTACCTGCCTTTCTGAGGGTGCTCCCTTACCCACGAAGTCACTTCCTCCTCACACCCAGAACATTCTCCTATGCTGGGACATTGAGCCTCCACAAAACAAGGGTCTTCCCTCCCATTGATGCCAGATAAAGAAATCCTCTGCTACATATGCAGCTGGAGCTATGTGTACTCTTTAATTGATGGTTTGGTCCCTGGGAGTTCGAAGGGGTTGTGTCTGCTTGGTTGATATTGTTGTTCTTACTATTGAGTTGCAAATTCCTTCAGCTCCTTCAGTCCTTCTCCTTACTCCTCCATTAGGGTCCCTATGCTCAGTGTGATGGTTGGCTGCAAGCATCTGCATCTTTATTGGTCAGGCTCTGACAGAGCCTGGGGACAGCTATACCAGGCTCCTGTCAATAAGCACTTCTTGACATCAAGTGTCTCAGATTGGTGTCTGAAGATCGGTAAGAATCAACAAAATCAGGAGCTTGTTCTTTGAGAAAATGAACAAGATAGATAAACGCTTAACCAGAGTAATAAGAGAGTGCACAGAGAGAGTATCCAAGTTAACAAAATCAGAAATGAAAAGGGAGACATAACAACAGAACTGAAGAAATTCAAAAAAAGATCAGATTTAAATACAAAAACCTATAAACAACAAAACTGGAAAATGAAATGGATGATTATCTAGACAGATATCAAGTACAAAAGTTAAATCAGTATCAGATAAACCATCTAAACAGTCCCACAGCTCCTAAAGAAATAGAAGCAGTCATTAGAAATCTCCCAACCAAAAAACGTTCAGGATGGGAGGGTTTTAATGGAGATTTCTTTCAGACCTTCAAAGAAAACCTAATACCAATACTCTTCAAACTACTTATAAACTATTCCACAAAATAGAAGCAGAAGAAACATTACCTAATTTTTTCTATGAACCACAGTTATGCTGATCCCTAAACTACACAAAGACTCAACAAAGAAAGAGAATTCAGACCAATTTCCCTTATGCATATTGATGCAAAAATACTCAATAAAATTTTTGCAAACCTGAAACCAAGAACACAGCAAAAAGATCATTCACCATAATCAAGTAAGTTTCATCCCAGGGATGCAGGGATGGCTCAATATACAGAAATTCATCATTGTAATCCACAAACAAACTCAAAGGAAAAAAAATACACATGATCATCTCATTAGATGCTGAAAAAGCATTTGACAAAAATACAACACCCCTTCATGTTAAAAGTCTTGGAAAGATCAGGAATTCAAGGCCCATATATAAACATGATAAAAGTAATATATGAAAACAAACCAATAGGTTTATAGTTAAAGATACTGTTTCCTTGATTTCTTTTCAGAGTCTGTCATTTTTCTATTTTTTTTTTTTTTTACTGAAAGACTCCTGATATTTGAGTATTACTTTTTATCCTTCTGAAAGAGTTTATCAACTTTTTGAGTTTCCAGGATAAATTTTTAAGTCTTCTATTCACACAATTATATCATCAGCAAATAAATATATCTGACTTCTTTCTTTCGTATTTGTATTCTCTTGATCTCCTTTGGCTAAGTCTTCATGTACTGAATACACACAGAGAGTCTTTTTCTTCACTTAGTGGTAATGCTTGGAGTCTCTCTCTACTAGGTAAATGTCAGCTGTGGTCTTGTAAAATTTCTTCATTAAACTGAGATAAGTCCTTCATTTCCCTAATGTCTAGGAATTTTATCATAAAAAAATTTTGAATTTTTCCAACTGTAATGTACTATTTTGATTCTGTCTTCTTTTAAATGTGATGGACCTTCTGATTACCCTGAGACTATCAAGATGTTCAGATAATTCCCTACCACACACTGACTGAAGATATACTATCACCTGCAACTTTAGTATATCTTTCTATGTTCTATAGTATGTGCAAAGAATGTAGGAATAAGGGCCCTGACTATATAAAACTAGTTTTTCATCCTACCACAAAACGTATTACTACAGTTTCATGTTATAACTTGAAAACATTTATCACTGTTAGTCTTCTAATGACTTTTAAGGAATTGGTTTTGTCTCTTTTCTTATTGGTTCCCTGCTCCATGTTTTCTGCAAAATTTTATCTAGGTTTACTTACTTACTAAAATCAAAAATATTAAAAGTTCCTCTTTCATTTACTTTATAAGTTCCCATTTTCTTTACTTATATTCTCCTTAAAATTATATATTTAGGCTTATCTATTATATTTGTTTTTCTTTGGGAGCTTAAACATTATATCTTAAGTTTAACAAACTGCACATTCAATTTCCACCACACTTCACTTAAAATATAAAAGTATTTTAAATATATATTTCTGTTTGTCCTCTCTTTCTCTGTGCCAATCTGGATAGTAATATGATTTTTTTCACTTGTGTTAATATCTTACTATGATGCTGTATAATTTTTACCTAAAGTTAAAAGAGACTTAAAGAGGTCTCTATTATAGTTTTTTGATGCTAAGGCTCAAAAATTTTCTGTTTACCTCATTATTTCGACTACTATCAATTCTCAAAAGAATTTCTGTCTACCACATTATTTTAATTACTATCAATTTTAACTACTTGTAAAGTTTTCCCTTTTGTATGAATAATATTCCTTTACTTTTATATTGTTTCTTACTATTTCTGTTGGTAACATTTTCATGTTTTGTCTAAAAGTGTCTTTGTATAATTTTGTTTAACCCAAAATTATTTTTTAACATGGTACTATCCAAGATAGATGTATATATTTCATAGCTTGCTTCTTGATTTGCATACTTTTATTTTTATTCCCTTGCAGTGCTTAGCCTCGCAGCCTAAGCAAGAATTCAGATCACCAGTCAGAGAGGGTTCTGGGTAGCCTCTACTTCCATCTTAGTTTAATATTATATAAAATACATAAAAATATAAAATAACAGTTCTATCTTATAAATTAATGAATTCTATGAGTTTTATGGTTTTTCTCTTTCACTTCTTCATTTAAAATTTCTTTTATATTTTCTACCAATCTTAGGCTTTGTTTGGTAATCAGTGTTGGTTTATCAGTTCTGGTTTCAATTCTTGCAGAAATTTTCTGTTTTCTTTCTATTTATGGCTGTAGCTTTTAGATCAACAAAATTGTAACAATTGTTCAAAAATATAAATTTCTTGGTTAAGTATCTGGTTTTTATTTATTCAAGAGTGTAAAGTTTTATTTTAATTGGATACTTTCTTTATTATATTTTAAATGTTATCTATCCATTTCCAGATCTCCCCTCCTGAAATCCCTATCCCTTCTCCCTGTCACTGCCTCTATGATGGTGATCCCCCACCCACCCACCCACTCCTGACTTCCAGCCTAGGCATTCCCCTACACTGGGGCATCGAACCCTGCACAAAACCAAGGGCCACTCTTCCCAATGATGTTCAAAATGGCCACTCTCTGCTACATGCATGGCTGGAGCCAGGGTCCTTCCCAAACTTTTTGGTTGGTGGTCCAGTCCCTGGGAGCTTCAGGGTGTTTGCAGGTTGACACTGTTGCTTCCGTCATGGGGCAGAGAACCCCCTCAGTGCCTTCAGACCCTTCTCCAACTCCTCCATCTAGGACCTCTTGCTCAGTCCAATGGTTGATTGCAAGCATCTCCTCTGTATTTGTCAGGCTCTGGCAGAGCTTCTCAGGAGACAGCCATATCAGGCTGCTGTCAGCAAGTACTTCCTGGCATCTGCAATAGCATCTGTGTTTGGCAATGGTATATGGGATGGATCCTCAGGTGGGCAGTCTCTGGATGGCCTTTCTTTCAGTCTCTTTTCCACACTTTGTCTCCATATTCCTCCTGTGAGTATTTTGTTCCCCTTCTAAGAAGCACTGAAGCATCCACACATTGGTCTTCCTTCTTCTTGAGCTTCATATGGTCTGTGAATTGTATGTTGTGTATTCTGAGCTTTGGGGCTAATATCCACTTATCAGTGAGTGCATACCATGTGTGTTCTTTTGTGACTGGGTTACCTCACTTAGGATGATGTTTCCAAATTCCAAGTTTTATTCAACACAAAAACAAATGATTTAGCTTCTTAGGTTATACTTTCCATATCTTATGCACAAGAAAACTTATAGAATCAACTATGCTGGGCTTGAAAGGGTCCACAGAACCTAATTGCTATCCAGAGAGCATGTGTGGAACAGACCAAGGCCTCTGTATGTATGTAACAATTGTACAGCTTGGTCTTCATATGGGAACTCTTTTTTTTTCATCTTTGAGTCTAATTTATTTTTCTTTTAAGATAAAACAAAAGCTATTATCTCAAAGTTAGATAGGACAAGCCAATAGAAGAAAAGAGTCAAAGATAAGGTACAAGAATCAGAGACCCATTGCTCACAAACTCAGGAATCCCATAAAAGCATCAATAGAAACCATTATATACACTTGAAGGTTCTGGTGTGGACCTGTGCTGGCACTGTGCTTGCTGTCACAGACTGAGTTCCTACAATTTTTTGCTTATGTTGGTTTAGAGGGCCTTGCTTTCTTGTTGTCCTTAACTCTCTCTGGCTCTTACACTCCTTTTGCCTCCTCTTCTGTGAGGTTCCGTGAGCTCAGAAAGGAGGGATTTGATGGAAAACTCCCACTTAGAGCTGAGTGTTCCAAGGTTCTCACTGTGTAAAGTCTGGCTGTGGGTCTCTGCATTTGTTCCTGTCTGTTGCAGGACAAAGCTTCTCTGATAATGGTTAAGCAAGGCACTGAACCATGAGTATCACAGAATTTGATTCGTAATTTTGGAAATGATGTTGTCTTTTAACAACGGGAGTAGAAGCTCTTCTAGTTCTCTTTCCCAGCATACTCACCTCCGTCTTCCCCCCACTCGAATCTTCCTGTTCCTTTCTCCACACTTTCCCCATGTTGTTCCATTCTTTCATATGCCCCTTTGTATATACTATTTTCCATTCTCAGTGAAATTCAGCCACACACCCTCCCCTTGTGACCTGCTTCTTACTTAGCTTCTTTGAGACTATGTTCTGCAGAATGGTTGCCTTGTACTTTATGACTAATATCCACTTATAAATTAGTACATACCGTGTTTGTCTTTCTGGCTTTGGGTTACCTCAATCTGCATGATCTTTTCTCATTCCATCCATTTGCCTGAATTTCATGATGTCATTGTTTTGTTTTTTTATGACTGAATACAATGTTTTAATTGTGCTAGTTTTTTTCCATAAAAATCCAGCACATGTTTACTGCTATTTAGAGGGGAAATTAATGCAAGGAGAATCTGGTTTTCTGCTATGCTTGATGGTCACATTAGCTATTCTTCCAGTTTTATGGTTTTCCTTAATTTGAATGATCTTTTTCCTACTTATTTTATTTATTTATTCACTTTATAACTCAGTTGGAACCCCCATCCTTGCTGTCCCTTCTCAAGTGTCCCCTTTCTCTTCCCTCTCCCCTTTATCTCTGAGTAGGAGGAGGTCCCCATTGGGTACCACCTCATTGTGGCACCTCAAGTCGCTGCAGTACTAGGCACATCCTCTCTCACTGACATACAAGATATCCCTATTAGGGAAACAAGATCCACAGGCAGGCAACAGAGTCAGGGAAGCCCTTACTCCAGTTGTTGGGGGATCTGAATGATACCAAGTTGCACATCTGCCACAACTCCAGGGGTGAGACTAGGTCCAGCCCTTGCATGCCGTTTGGTTGCTGGTTCAGTCTCTGAGAGCTCCCAATGTACAGGTTAATTGACTCTGTTGGTCTTCCTATGGAGTTCCTATCCCCTCCATGTTGCTCAATCCTCCCCCAACTTTTTCACAATACTTCAATTTGGGTGGTTCTTGACATAATTCTGAAGACTGCTTTCAAGGAGTTATAATTACAAAAACTATATTAAAACATCTTTTTAAAATTATTTATTTGTTTATTTACATCCCAACATGGGTTTGGTATTGTTTGGTTCTGAAATTCTCCCATAAGCTCAGGACTGCTTGGTCTGCAGCTGCTGGTGATATGTGGGCAGTTATAGAAACATTAAGAGGAACCAGAATACTAGGGATATGTTTTGAAGATTATAAGTGGTCCGTAGTCCTTTTTTCCTGTCTATGCTTCCTGTCTGGTGTCCTGTAAGCTTCCCCACCATCATTTTATCCTTAAGCACTTGAAGGTGAAGGAATTCAGAACTGAGTCTCTTGTACCATGAGCTAAAATAAATCTTTCCTCCTCTTGACTGTTTTTTTTTCAGATATTTGCAATTTTAATGAGTAATTTTCCATTATATAAATGTACCACATTTATTTATCCATTCTTCAGTTGAGAAACATCTAGGTTATTTCCAGGTTCTCTTTACTATGAATAATAGACAGCTATGAATAAAGCTGCTATGAACATAAATGAGCAAGTGCCCTTCTGGTATGGTGGAGCTTCTTTTAGGTATACGTTCAGGAGCAGAAAAGCTGGATTTTGAGGTAGATTATTCCCATTTATCCAAGGAATTGCCAACTTATTTCTAAAGTGGTTGTATAATTTTGCACTCCACAACCCAAATGGAGGTGTGATTCTCTTCCTTCATATCTTGTCAACATGATCTGTCACTCGAGTTTTTGATGTTAGCTATTCTTAGATGTATAAGAAGGAATCTCCATTATTTTGATTTGTATTTCTTTCATGACTGAGGATGTATAATTTAACATGTCTTTTTAAATTTTATTTATTTATTTATTTACATCACAAATGTTGTCCCTACTATTAGTCCCCCTCTCCTGAAATTCGTCCCCCTATCACTTCCCCCATTCTCCTCTGAAAGGGCAGCCCTCACTCCTGTATCTCCTCACCCTGGTGCATCAATTCTCTTCAAAATTGGGTGAATGCTCCTCTACTAAGGCCAGACATGATGCTTCTGCTGAGTTTATGTCAGGGGGCCTTGGACCAGGCCTTTGATCCTCTTTGATTGGTGGCTTAGTCTTTGTGATCTCCGAGGAGTCCAGGTTAGTTGACACTATTGGTCTTCCTGTGGTATTACTAGCTCCTTGAGAGCCTTCAGCATTTCCCCTAACACTTCACAGGGTTCCATGACATCCATCGAATGTTTGTCTATAGATATCTGCAGCTTCTCAGTCTGATGCTGGGTAGAGCCTCTCAGAGGGCTGCTATGCAAGTCTCTGGTCTACAAGCACAACACAGCATCATTAATAGTGGATAGATTGGTGCCTGTCCATAGGTTGACTCTCAAAATAGGACATTCACTAGTAGGCCCATTCCTTTACTATTGTTGAGCCAAGTTCTCTCAATGAATTTAGAGCTTTAGGTTTGGCTGTACTGTCTGACAAGTGAGTCCCTGAGTACTTTACCTCTTGAGTACTGCAATTGAAGGCAGTAAACCATAAGACTCATTTCATGTGTGTGCTGGTGATCTTAACTCTATTCCTCAGGTTCATTTAACAAATGTCATACCATTGAGCGATAGTTTCAGCCCCAGAATGTTGTCTTCATGATAAAATCAGAGAGGTTAACATGGTATGTACTTCTAATAGCTCTAGGTTTATCACTATCATAAAGAAAAAGCATGGATAATAAAGAAGTACCTATAAACCATTTTAATATAACTTTATCTAAAAATTACAGTTTAGGGTTTAAAATAAGTTAATTTCTTTACTTCTTGATATTTCTGCTAAAAACACTTCTTTACTGCTAAATGGCCGACATCAGGGGGTTTCATGGGACACTAGATTTACAATAAGAGCGCTTACTGGATGTTTATCTCAAAATAGTTTTCAACCAAATGTAAAATAATTCAAATATAATGCTCTAAAAACTATACTCAAAATTTAAGGAAAATAGGTTAATATGACAGTATATATTCTTATTCTGAGGATAAATGATAAAAATATCTTTTACTTAAGACTAAAAAGAGCATTAACCAATATTAATACTAGAGATAAAAGTATTAAGTGCTAATCTACAGGAAACCTGTGAGACCTTCAGTACACATGTAGCTAATGCCAGTCTGTTTTAATAACTTTTTAATTGCATGTTAATTATTTATTCATTAAATTGCTTATTCTAGTACTTCATCTACAGTCTCTAGTGGCTCTGGATGAAAGAACTCAAACCCCCAGTCACTTGTAAACAACCAGGCTGGCATTTTTATTGCATTTAAATTAGTTGTGATGGGACACCACATGAGAGTGTATGTGGAACCTTCGACTTCTTGAGTTTTGTTTACTCCTCTGAATCATAAGCCTTGGCTTTTGAATATTAGCTCTTACATGAGCACAGTTTTGTTGGCTTTTTCTCAGGCTAAACCCAGGATGTTTGAACTGTAGCATCAGGAGGGGTCTTACAAAGTTTAAAAAACAGAACTTTTTATGAATTGCAAGCATAATTATATATATATATATATATATATATATATATATATATATATATATATATTTACTGCTGTTTGTGTCACTCACATGAATCATGGGTATATTATATAATGGATGAGAGATAAAGTGGATATTACAGCAGTTACATATTATTATTATATGATAAATGTCAAATATTGCAGATATACAAATGAGACAAATTTTTAGAGATTAATATATAAAACTAGCTTTCAAAGGATGATAATATCCTAGATGGACTTACAGTTTTATTCCCAGAGAATGTCTTAAATGCATTATAGAGTCTGAGGAACAGCAAGGTTATATGGAATGGAAAATAGGGCTATCAGTATACTGAACAGGAGGAATATGAAAATAGCCATAAATTTGAACAACACACAGTACCATGAGTCTGAAGTCAAATTTTATTTGCTTGTAAAAAGCCATGCAGATTTTAAAATATTCGACAGGGAAATTGCACTTAGTATACATCAGAGCTTTTTCAGTATCTGCTTTAGGTAACTGCTTATTTCACCCTATGATGGATAGTGACAATTAGCTGTGGTTGGTTGATAACCACCATAAGCATCACCAAAATTTAGGAAGATGTAAATTGTCATTCAGGTAAAGATTAACACTAAGAGATTAAGCAACTTTTCTTAGAGTTATTCTGTTTACATTACATTGATGATAAAAGTTTCTAAGTAGGACTACTGTAATCCAGAGATTATCTGTATTTTATTTTTTAGATAACAAGCTGAAGAAGGCTAACTAGTATATACCTATGTATGAATATGTACACACACACTGTATATAGAGTCCATATATTGTAAAATATTATAAATAAATAATATTCCTTTATTTTATAATGTGTTTTATAATATAAAGCAGCTGCTGACAAAGCTCTGGTGTTTATTAGATGCTATTTCCTTGTAGGATACTCTCAAATTTGCATGCCCCTTCTTATAAACAAATGAAATCTGACTTCTCATGCATGGTACTGTCTGCTACTCAAATTTACAGCTATTTTTATTTATATTTATTTATAGCTATTTATAAGATATTATCCTTATAATATTTATGTTTATAATATATAATATAATTGATATATAACACATGCAATATGTACTTATATACAGTATTGTATTTGCAAGGAACTAAATAAAATTGGTATGCCAATTAAAGGGGAAAAAGAGGAGAAGAATCAGATATGGGAAGAGATGTACAGAGGGTCAGGAAATTAAACAGAGGTGTGTAGCAATGGAGGGTGGGGAACTGGGGATAGCAACCAGAAAGTTCCAGATGCAAGGAAAGCAAGAGCCTCCCAGGACCTCACGGGGATGACATTAGTTGAAATACCTCACAAAGGGGAGAGAGAAACTGAGGAGACCATATCCAGAGGTTAGGCTCCCCCGCAACCCCCTGGATGAGGGAAGGGGCCTACCCACTCATCTCCAAAATTTTAACCCAGAATTGTTCCTGTCTAAAGGAAATACAGGGACAAAGATTGAAGCAGAGACTGAAGGAAAGGCTATCCAGAGACTGCCCCACCTAGGGATCCGTCCCACCTGCTGCTACCAAACCCAGACACTATTTCTGATGCCAAGAAGTGCTGCTGACAGAGCCTGATATAGTTGTCTTCTGAGAGGCTCCGCCAGACCCTGACCAATACAGATGATGCTTGCAGTCAACCATTAGACTGAGCACAGAGACACAAATGGAGGAGTTTGGGGAAGGACTGAAGGAGCTGAAGAGGCCTTATCTGGGATCAATGAGAGAGTATGCCCTTGGTCTTGTGAAGGCTTGATGCCCTAATGTAGAGTAATACTGGGGTGGGGAGGCAAGAATGAGTGGGTGTGTGGGGGAGTATCCTCATAGAATCAGGGTAAGGGAGGATGGGATAGAGGGTTTCCAGGGGGTAAATCTGGAAAGGGGATAACATTTGATATGTAAATAAATAAAATATCCAATTTTTTAAAAAGAAAAAAGAGAAATTACACAGAAAAAATAAGATCTGACTTATTCATCAAATAATGGTGGAAATGTTGATTTCCTGTGATAAAGCAAGAGAAAAGAATAAAAGCCATATTTAAGAATCAGTAAAACTGTTAAGTGTGAAAAGGCAATGATGATACACAGGGGCCGGACAATTTCAATAATTCTGCTGTGGCACTTAACTGAAAGTGAAAAGTGAAAAGGGAATAATTGCTCAATATGTTCTTTAACTGTTACCTTAGTGAAGCTATTAGCTGACAAAAGTGTTTTAAGGAATGATAATGCAGTTTGATGATGATAGAGATTCTGTCTTTACATTCCCACATATCCAAAGTCTATCATGTATCTTATCCTTTCTAATAGAGCACTTGGTGGCAAAGCCTGGGAATGTGATAAGGAAATGTATTGGGGCATAGATAATCCAGAGTGGAGAGTGGTGTAAAACTTTTCAGATTTATCTTCTTTACTAATTTTTGGCATTTCTTGACCTCAGTTTTCATGGAAGGGTTAAATTTCTGGCTTTTTGGTGTACATTTACACTAAAAAGATCCATTACAAAGGAGTTTCTATACCATGGAGAGAATTCAGAATCCATCTACACATATCAGGACACTGGTATTCAGACATCAGGAAGAAATCAGTCAACCAGAGAAAGAGTGGGTTGATGGAGTGGGAGTTCCAGTTACCTAAGCACATTAGCATGATATCTGAAACATTTGCCACTGACTTGACCACTCCACAGAGGTCATCACAGCATTGGCAAGACATTGAACCCTGTTAACATTCACTGCTGTGCTAGTCAAGATATCTGAAAAATATAAGTGGAAAATAATCTGTAAAATTGAGACATTTTATGAGTAGATAGCATAAGGCAACTACTTTTAGTATATGAAACTTGAGAAAAATCAGACACAGTCATTCTGAGTTTACTCATGAGTGATATCAACATATAAAATAGATAAGCTATTGAGTAGAGTGATTTCAATGAAGTATGAAGTACCAAAAATTGTTGATGTGGTTGTTGGTAGAATACAATGGAATGGAAATGATTCCAGTTAAGTACATAAGACTTTCCAATGGTTTCATTTTGGAAAACAGTTATGTTGTCTCAGCCAATGAGAATTAAGGTATAACAAACCTGGCAAAAATATGAGACAGTGTAAAGTATATTGAGAGAACAACTTCCCATTTTTATGGTCTAAGTACTCTGCTTAAGATTATCACTCATGTAGATTACTAACTGGATCCAAGGAAATTTCTATACCTTTTATCTTTTGTCTAACATCTTTGTGCCCTCCTACCATAGTTGGTACAAATGCTCAAACATACATGTTCATAATTGTGTAGATGCAAAAATAAGATCCAAGTACTAAGTTGTGTACAATATGTTTTAAGGATCCAGTGATGATCCGTTCAATAAAAATGCATTTGTAAACTCTGAAGATGCTTAGAAACATGTTTCTGTTTTCTCACGATACAAAGTCTAAAAGATTTCTATAGCCAAGGAACCAAGATTCTACATAATTTTGTTACAAAACTTATATTTAGGTATTTATTAATATCAGTATAATATCAGTAATGAATGTAACAATGTATCGTTATAACCAAGTCCTGACCACATTTCCTTACTTAGAGAAAATTCATTTTTTCACATTTTCTTGTTTTTGTAATACAGATGACTACTTCTCAAGATGAGAAAATATGTCACACTTTTTGTAACTTTATCTAATGTTTTTCATTGGTGACATTTGTTTCCCAACTACCCAATCTTACTTTGAGCTGATCCTCAAGTTACCTAACACTTTGATTTCTCTTTGATAGAAGGTTTATGTGTAGTTCTAAATCACAATTTCTTTTATGCTCACTAATTATGCTCGATATTGTATTTCTCATTTATAGTGATATTTAAAAAATGTCTAGATTGGATCTACAACCTTTTTGTAGGGCATTTGATGAAAGTTGATTGGATATTTTGAGAAATCAGGAACCTATAAGAGTTTTAGTTCATTGCTTCTGAGTTTCTCTACTATTGCATGTTTTGAGAAAAACTCTTTATTGAATAAAATGACTCATTTTTCAAACTATGGCCACTTTAGAACTAAAAACAAAATTCCATGAGCAGAAAAAGGGGTTTTCTCACTGTATTTACTAAGCCTATTACTCATTTGGATTTAAAACTTGAATTTTACAAGTTAAATTTATCTCTATGTTTTCAGAAGTTTTTCTCTGAGATGAAATGTTGAAGTTATGACACATTATGCTACGGGGTATTTAAAGATGATGGATGTTTTACACATGAGTACTCTATTCGTTGAATTTTTAGGAGCAAATGGTGTGATTGACAATCCACAGATCTTCACAACTGGCCTAACATATAAGCAGATTCACATTAGTATGAGAGCCAGAAACTCACTCCAACAAATCAGAAAATATCTAGTTATTATTTATTAAAATATCAGGTGCTACATGTTCAGATATTTTTACTGAGGAGTTCATTAACTAATATTATTTTGTATTGACATTAATAATTAATATCATGTGACTTATAGAGCAGATAGGAAAGGCAGAGTCACTTTCTATGTGCTACATTCACATGTGGCACAATGTTTAAATAAAAGTAAATAAAACGAAACAAAAAAAAACCTAATCAAATGGCACTGTCAGCAACAAAAGTCCAACAAAAGGTTGATCTGCTGCAGGCTGCAGAAGTTCAGAGAATTATTTTTGTAAGAGTAGAGTAAAAAACTTATATGATGGGGAAAATATTACTCATTGAATAAATTATAGATATGCTAGCTTAATAATTCATTATATATATACATGAAACAATTCACAGAAAATATGTTTATACATTTATATGCATGAGTGTTTGTGTGTATGTATGTACATAACAATAACCATTCATATAAGTTTAAGATTTAATATACAGAAAAAGAGTTAAACAATGAAGTTTGCTCAAAAACATAAAAGAAAAATTACAAAATATTATAATGTTCTCAATATTTCTTAGAATAGTAGAATAATTTATCCACAACCAAATTGACTATTCAACAAAATATATATTTATTATATATTTATGAAATTATCTAAAAATAAGGAACACTTAAAAATAACTTAAATATGGAAGTATAATAAAATCTAATATATATATGTATGTATATATATATAAATTGATTGAAACTTAAAGATTAATCATTAATGGATAAAAGATTGCAAAAGAAGTATAAAATAATTGGGGAAGCTTTTTTCCAAACTTTGTAGAATGAAAATTCATATTTAGGTATCAGAGTGAATGAAAAATTAAAAGGAAATATTTATCTATGTATATCATAAAATACAGAATAATGTATATTTAATGCAACATGGATAAAAATATTAATAACAAAAGAATGGCAAACTAACAGATAGTAAAACCAGAAACATTAAAAGAATATTTCAATATATCTGGGAAAAATTATTTAGGTAGATATCGGCAATTAACTAAATTATCATTCAAGAATAAAACTTCAACACAGAGGAAATAACCAGTCAAATGAAAAGTCTCCCTATAGAATTAAAAAAAAAGAAAATAGACATTTGACATTACATCTAAGATATATAAGGAGATTAAAGAACCAAAATCAACTAACTCTTTTTAAATGGGGATAACACTTTGAACATGTTTTTGAACAGTCTATAGACATAGCCAATAGGTATATAAAAACTTTAAACATCACTGCTCAAGGGAGAAGGGAAAACAAAAGCCATAGGATATCAATTCACAGCTATCAGGATGGCTATTAAGGAGATGGAGGACACCAAGAAAACAAGCTCTCTAAACCAACATGACCTCAGCTCCTATGAACTCACCGAAAGTTGAAGCAGCATTCACAGGGATTACACTGCTCTACAGATCCTTTGTGTATATATTGTGGCTTCCAGTTTAGTATTTTGGGTTTCCTGCATGTGCGAACTGGTAAGTCTGTTTCTGGTGCCTTTTTTTTTTTTTTTTTTTTTTTTTGCTTGTTTTGTCCAACTCTTATAGGTTAGTTTTAGGGTCATCTTGTCTTATTTTATTTTATTTTGTATCTTATTATTGTCCATTACAAGCCTGCCAAGGACCAGCCTCATCTTAGAGAGGGGATTCTGAGAGAAAGAGTGTCTGGGAGCTGCTTAAAACAAAGGATTCAAAGTCAAATCCCAGGTCCAAGGTGGCAGCTTATGTTCTGCTGGAGAGAGCTTTCCAGCCTGCTTTCTCTCGGTTTTGCTTTTTCTTTATCTGCTCTGGTTTCTCTCTGATCAGCTCTCTCTGGAGATCTCTAGACAGCTCTCTTTCTATGTTCAGTCAGAGACAGTTCTCCAAGCAGTTCTCTCTTGCTATTCTAAACAATTCTCTGGGTAGCTCATCTCCTGCAGATAATAAGCTCAATTTTTTTTTTTTTTTTTTTTTTTTTTTTTTTTTTTTTTTTTTTTTTTTTTTGGTTTATCGAGACAGGGTTTCTCTGTGTAGCCCTCGCTGTCCTGGAACTCACTCTGTAGACCAGGCTGACCTCGAACTTAAAAATCTGCCTGCCTCTGCCTCCCAAGTGCTGGGATTAAAGGCGTGCGCCACCACTGCCCGGCGAGCTCAATCTTTATTTAACGTATCAATCCAGTTATTTACTTCAGGTTTCCTTTTGATTATCCTAAGAATCCGCATCCTGGGACCTCTGCCCCTTAATTCTTAGGAGACAGAAAGCACACATTTTCTTTTAACATTGCAAAAGAATTCAGAGATCTGCCTGCCTCTGTTAAGCACAGAGCATAGATTAGCTGGGTAGGACTTCTGTCATGAAATTATCTATTTCTATGACACCTTGACCTAACAGTGCTATGTCCCAGGCTGTCATTGAACTCAGGAATCTGACTGCTTTTGTATCTGCCTCCCTTTGTATCTTTCTAACAATCAGGCTCATTAATTCATCTGCCTTTGTTCTATAGATTCATGAAGCCCTCATAGTTTATATTACATCTTTATATTTTGCATAGTTGGGGAATTATATATACTTTGAACCCATGTTTTTAGAGTTCTTTCCATAGCCTTAAGGGCTGTCCTGAAAGACTGGGCATTTATCCCTGCATTTATCATTTTACTAAAACTTGACTTTTAGCCACCTGGAAGTCTACTGTCTGATTATCATGGAGTCATTAACATTAACAGGAAGCACATTCTTTAAAGAAAGATTGGAAAATATGTACATTATTATACAAACAAGCCTTATACTCATGGAGACTTCGACACTCTCGGGGACCCACGTCTGCAGGCTCTGTCCCAGGGGCAGGCACCATTATCATTCAGTCCCCACCAAGGCCATGCTGGAACCAGCAGAAGTCTACTTGTATTCTAATAGACAAAATGTTTTGAAACATTCTGGAGGTAAAGTGATGAGGAACTAGGAAAAGAAGAGAAAAGGAAAACCATAACATGATATATGACATGAGGGAAAAAAATCTATTTTCTATAAAAGGAAATATTTTTAATGAGATGAAAAGTTAAGTTTTGGGAATCATGTAAAAGGAAAAGGGCCTCATCAGAGTGTATTTATGATAGTCCCTATTTTGATTGGTGCCCACCTAGAAAAATATTTGCAGGTCATACTGTAGTTCCATTTCAAATACTTTGAGGAATCTCTAATTGGTTCTCCTACTGGTTTATCCATTCATATTCCTGTCAGCAGAAGGGTCTATTATTGTTTTTGTAAGAAACGACAGTAGGACTCAGTTCCAATACTAAGGAACATTGAAGAAAATAAAATAACTTTCTGAATCTTCCTAAAGGAGGCAACTTTTTGTTCTGTTTGTTTAGCCATTAACATATTAGAAACAATTGCTTGGAGGAAGATTATAGAAGCAAATTTTGATTATTTTATTTCAATGGGCATGGATGTAAAAATGTATAAACACACTATTAGATATATTAAGTCCAATACATAAACATATACAAGGATAGTTTTTTTTTCTTTTTAAGATTCCTCTTAGGTATCCAAGTTTGGTTTGGTAATAGAGAATTCAAGTACTTATAATAGTTTTTTCAAAAGAAAAATCATGCTAAACCAATACACATACAATGTATGAACATTTACATATTTACTTATTAAGTGTCTAGCAGAATATAAAAATGAAAGGAACATAGATTTTAAAATATTTTCAATAAAATCTAGATTATGCATCACAATTCCTAGTGAATTATGATTATGAAACATTTAAAAACTTGCCTTAAAGTATACAAACCATTGTTCCTGATTCTGAAAGTCCTAGTGGTGCAGTGAGATAAGACAAGAAAATATATCAAGCTAGAAAAAGTCAGTAAGCCATCAATTTAATTTTATTATTGCATACAAAGGAAAGCTGAGAATCTGCAAAGAGATGTTGGAATTCATTAAAGAGTAGATGCAAGGCTTCAGTGTCTGAATATACTCAAAATTAATCAACCCACTTTGTATTCATCTCCAACAACTTGAAAAGAACGTTCTAGAAGGAAATGTGTAAGTTAAAGTTGCCAAAACAGAGGATGATAAAAATGTATATTCAAACAGGAGAGTAGAATAGTCATGAGGAAATAAATGTCACTAAATCAGATTTTATATAGTTAGCAATATATAGATGAAGGGACCAAGAGGTTTCTGGAACAGAACGCTGTTTTATATCTCACTCAGTTGTGATTATAGAAGCCTTCTCTGCTAAACATCACTCATAAATTTTATGCAGGCATTCTATGTACATTTACATATCTTCATATCTCCTTTCACATAAATGGTAGAGACAATTAAAAATGAAGATTAAATAAGTCCAAGGAACAAGTTGTTTTCAAAATGAGGTGAAATTCAGTCACTGATAATTAATTGGTATACATTTCTGGGAAATATTTTATATTTTCAGTGCAACAAATAGTTGAAAGTATTTACATTTACAGAATTGTCAAACTTGAACATAAGTAGTCTTTTAAAAGCTGTCCCTGGGGAAGAAAGAAACAAAGTTCCCTCTCTGAGGCCAAAAAATTGAATTTCATGAGAATAACATAATTATCACTAACAGTTTATTTTGCCTTTGTAGGGCCGCAAGAGTAGGCATTGAGAAAATAGAAATCAAGGATACCACATGGTAGGACAGGACAGAAACCTTGACAAATATATTATAAAATTATTAGCCAATCATCTTTCAAAGATAAGGCAGTATCAGATGGTCATGAAGATATATACAAGTTTCTAGTTTTCAATATGGAATAAAAACCCATGAGACAGATAATATTGTTTACTCATTTGATTTAGAAAATAATTTAGAATAATGTAACTTTGTTTGTTTTAATTCTTTTGTTCATACTATTATTATTGTTGTTGTTTGGGACAGGGTTTTACTGTGTAGCACAGTCTGGCCTAGAACTTACTGTAGAGCATAGGCTCTCTTTAAAATCTTGGCACTCCCCGTCTCAGACTCCTAATTTGTGACAGTACAGGAATGTAGCACTAAACATGGCTATTATAAGTTTTATTGTGCTTACATCATTGATCTGACACACTATACATATTTAGGTATATAAATAATCACATTTTTAAACATTTTCAATCAATTTATACAGAACTCCTAAGATATTTCAAGAATTGATATAAGTATTGATATAAATATTAATAGCTTTCTCTTCTCAAGGCAACATTTTGCTCTGTAAATTTTACCAGGGCCTTTTTGCTAGCAAACTATGCTCTGTGAAGGGTTATGCATATGTGGGAAAATTGGTTTTCTAAAAGAATTCAGTGCCTCTCAGTCTTTCATCATTTACACATAATACCATGCCTGCAGCACAAAATTAAAAGATCAGTGAGGAATTCTGTTTTAAATACATTTTAGTTTCCCCCAGAACACAAAGGCCAGAAATCACAATAAGCCAAAGCTGTAATTGTTCCTGTTTCTAGGGCATTGCCCCTCCCCCCATATAACCTTAATTGCTATCTGATATTCTAAAGTGATTACATTCACCAATATAGTAAAATATATTTTGTTAGGAATACAATGTCCACATTGTCCAATGTATTATGTGTTTAAGGAAGTATATAAGTAAATTTAAATTTAAATAACTATTTGTACATTCTAAATCTTTGCACATTAGTAATGTAGCAGAACATTTTCAAATTCTGCCTCATTGGCACAGTATAAAATCTCTATTTGGTCATCAACATAATTGTTCTAACAATATAAGTGAATTAATATGAATATACAGAGAAAAGGGTATGTTTCACAAATAGAAATAGGAAAAATGAATGTTTAAAGGGTTTTATGACTGAGTTTGTCTAGTTTGAGGATCGCATATTCCAGGCTTAGAGCAAGTGTGATTCTAGACACTAACATTTTGATATGTCATATAGACAATCTCATTCACAAATTATTACTTTATACAGTAGTCATAGTTAGACACACTATGGAAAATGTTGACTTCTGAAAATTGACCTTCTTTGAAAAGAACTTTTCTGACATTTTAAATTTAACTTGTTCAGAGATAATTATTTCTTTTATACTGAATGAACATAGTTTGTCTCTATTGAAAGTATATGCAATTATCTTTTAAAATCTATCTATCTAAAAGTAGTAGTAGTAGTAGTTTGTGTGTATGTTATGTGTGTTTGTGTGTGTGTGTATGTGTGTTTATGTGTGTGTATGTGTGTATGTTTGTGTGTACCCGGGGGGATTAATTATCATTTTCTGCTATGTAGGTCGTGAACATGGACTCCTGTTGACAGAATGGTGGTTTGTGCCCATTCTATATAGCCATCTTGGCAGTGGTTTCAAAGCATCCAAAAATATCCTTTTAAAGCTTTGTACTGGCTTGTTTTGTTTGTGAACTTGACACAAGCTGGAGTTATCAGAGAGAAAGGACCCTCCCTTGAGGAAAGAACCCTCTATGAGATCCAGAAAACATAAGGCATTTTCTCAATTAGTGATCAAGGGTGGAAGGGCCCATTGTGGGTGGTACCATCCCTGGGCTGTTAGTCTTGGGTTCTATAAGAAAGCAAGCTGACCAAGCCAGGGGAAGCAAGCCAGTAAGTAACATCCTTCCATGGCCTTTGCATCAACTCCAGCTTCTTGACCTGTTTGAGTTCCAATCCTGACTTCCGTTGGAGATAAACAGCAATGTTGAATTGTAAGCTACATAAATCCTTTCCCCCACAACTTGCTTCTTGGTCATGATATTTTGTGCAGGAATAGAAACCCTGACTAAGACAAGCTTCATCTTCTCAGAAACTATGTACAATTGGGGATAATTATTGATCTTAGTTTCGCCTTGTGTATACTGCTGATCTTGAGTAGAGATGAAAGAGAAAATACTATATTATTTGTATATTTTGTTAAACCAAATATCATCTAACTGGTTATCTGATTTTACAAAAAGTATTAAACATTATTTGGAGAAATCATTTCAGTTATGATTGCCTCTATAGAATTTAGTGGCATGAAAGTTAGAAGTGGTGATCCCAATTTACATGTTTCAATCAATGTGTAAATTAAAATTCTCAATGTCTGCTACAAATTTATTTTTAAAAAATGAGGCCTTGTAACTCTGTGACTTACTTCTATTCACATTTATATTAGTGTCCATTAGAATTTAAGGGAATGCAGAATGATTCTTTTGTCTACACTCTGAGACAGCTAGACTATACAAATGCTCATAGTTATTCATAAACATGAAAACATTGTACTGAAACAGTATGTAGAAAAATCTATATATATACATACATATATATATATTATACAGAATTATAAATGAGTATACCATTTAAAACAGAGTTTCTTGGATATAAGTTACATCAAAGTCATTACCAAAGTTTGTAAAGCAGATTCTCTATGCTACTTGTAATTCTAGTGTGCAGTCTAAGTGCTGATATTTCTCGAATGTTCTCATATAATGTTTCTAGTGCTAGGACAGTGAATATACTTTGAATAACACTGTCTTATAAAAATCAAACTGAAATTCCAAATTTTAAATATTGCTTTGTCCTCAACATTTCATTTTTCTTTTTAAATGCAATCTCTCTATAGCCCTGGGAGACCTGGAAGTAAGTTCCTACATAGTTCAGGCTGGCATTGACTTTTCTATAAGAACATCATAATATCCTCAGGTATTGGATGACAAGTTTGAACCATCACATCCAGCTAGAGGAACCTTTACAGAAGTTGTAATGTGTTAAAGTTTCCTTTCATATATGGCCTCAGAAACTGAGGCACAGGTTTAAAAATTGATCCTGAGTATATTACACATTATAATGAAGACATAGTGGTGAAGCATGTCAAGATTTCTAGCTTCATGAGAGTGAGAGTTGAAGGAAAAAAAATTAATAGAAGAGAGCACTGTGATTTTGAGAGGAGACCAGCATATCTCTCTGACAAAAGACAACATTCTATATGGATAGCCAGATACAAGTTGAGGCTAGATTTTAGATTCCATTTCAGTTTGTGTTTTGGTCATCCATTCTTCATTAGATTTTTCTGGAAATTGCTTTATAGACATGTGAAAAGGTATATTTTCATGGAGATTTTAAATTCCAATAAGTTGATAATTATGACTAATCTTAACAGTTACTAGTCAGAGATTAACATTAATAATCATTAGACAGTAGCTGCAAAAAAGAAATTTCCTTTAACATTAATGGAAATTTTGATAATACAGGTCACAGTAGGGCAGGACATGGATTTCTCTATAAGAAAATACTCAAGACTTGTGTACTCAACTATCCCTTAAGAAGAATCTAATGTAATTCTCTGAATACTTGTACAGTCAAAAGAACAGTTGGAGTGCTGGGGCTGCAGGTTAGTAATAGACTGCTTTCTAGCATATGTAAAGTTCTGGGTTGGCCCCAAGTCTTGAAAAGCAAAACAAACCAACAAAATAAAACCAAAAATACTTACGTACTTAAATTCTGAAATACAATAGTATATCAACCATGAGGTAATGTCACAGAAGAGAGAACAGAAAAATAAAAATTAAAAGATAATCCATCCTTAAAAGTTCAACATTATGACAAATATAAAATTCTAATGATTCCAAATTGCCTTATGGTTTGCTGTAAACACTCTGGAAAATGGTTAGGGTCTCATGGCTTCAAGCTGTCCCCATCTGCAGCTCTTCTGAATGCTGGTCACTGATTGTCTTTGACAGGTGATATATGTCACCTATAGACATCCTGTAATCATTGCTTCTGATCCTATAGGATCCTAACAACTGCTCCTCTCCCAAATTTCTATCATGCATCTCCCTATTAAGAGCTCTCTCCAGCAAGGGCAGTCTCCAGCTTGGCCTCACAGACATTTTATTACAATCTTTGTGGAAGCCACCAGAATATAGACATCTAATGCTCCATGCATTTGAAAAGCCAGCATCATCCTAGATATTCTATTTATAAAACAGTGCTTGGAAAAATTTAAATCATATCACATTTAGAATGATTTACTAGAAAACAAGAATCTTCTTAAAAACGTTTTTTGAAATTAGATATTAGATTTTTCTGTCATATAATACCCCCTGACCACCGCTTTTCCTTCTCACCACTTCTCCTTGGCCTCCCACTTGCCATCTTCTCCAGACCCACTCCCTCCTACCCTGGTTTCCTCTACAGAAAAGAACAGACATCAAGAGAAGACAGCCAAACAGGACAAAACATGATACAATAGGACCAACTAAAAGACCTCATATTTAACCTGAGGGGGAAAAACAGTGAACCGATTCCTAATGATATTCTGCTCTAATCACTTATTGGTGCCTTGTTCAATTGCAATCAAAGATGGTTTATCAGTCAGCAGATGTGAATGGTGCAGAGATCCAAAGCCAGACATTATGCAGAGAAAGAGAGTATAAATTTGAGGTCTCCATCAGTTCCCTCTCTTCAGAGATCCAGGAACCCTGAGGAAGCGGGGGCCAAAAGACTGTAGGAATCAGAGGGAATGAAGGGCCCAGGAAGAAGATGACACACTGAATCAACTCTACAAGACTCACATGGGTGTACACAGATGAAACAGCAAGCATAGGGTCTGCCTGGGTCTGCACCAGATCTACTGCATACATGTAATGGCTGTCAGGTTGGTCGGCTTTGGGGGATTCCTAGCAGTGGCACCAAATGTCCCTCTGACACTTTTTGCCTGCTTTTGAGACTCTTCCTCCTACTGGATATGGAATCTTGAAGTTTTTCTGTGAAGTAAGTCTGTGAGGATACTTCAGGCCCTTTTTGTAAAATGGTCCTATGTTGGTAGGCCCTTGTACCTATGATAGAAAGGTGATTTATTTAACATTTTCTGAAACACTACCAGCATTCTTTATTTTTGTCTTGTCAGGTAGTGCATAGGTCCATTCATCTACTTGGTGAATTTTGAAAGTGGTATATTCATCACTCTTTTAAATATTGTTTTGTTGCTCATCTACTTATTCTTTGAATTTTCCAAAATTTGAAAGCTTCCTTTTGCTTTTAATCAAGGCTAAATACAGCCAAAAGTACACACACACAATTCCTTCTGTATGTTGAGAGATTTTTTTCTGCTTTGCTGTTTTTAAGTTCAACTGTCATCCATCTCCAGGGCATGGGAAAAGGCAAGAAATATTTAATTAATTTTAATTATTAAAGTATTTCAAATAATATATACTGATCATTTTCAGAACCACTCCTTGCCCAACTCTTCTTTGATATATCACCTTGTAGGCTTATACTTTTCACCACTTACTTAATAAGGGTTCAACCTCCCCTTTAGTCCACCACCCATCAGATGTAGTGGAAAAGAAAGGTTATTAGAATATGGATGAAGTATACCTGTTCGTTGGGACAATTGCAATCTTTGTTGTTCTCAGTATAATCAATTAGCAAACATCAAACATGAATCAGCAGCTGCAGTCTAGTCCACACAGCAGACACTGCAGATGAATCAACAAGGCAGTTCAATCCAGAAGGAACAGCAAGGCTCACCAAACAGCCTGAATCTGCAGAAGCAGCAAGAAGCTGCAGTAATCTCACTAGTACTTATTTGGGAAGTTTCTCTCTATGACATAACCATGAACTAAGATAAGCAGTGCAGTGTAATACATGTGGGCAATGTAGTGCAGTAAGGCAAACCAATACACGTGTTTCATGAGTGAAGATTAGTGAGGCAAAGTAAAGCAAACCAATGATAAAGTTCCCACTGTCTGTGAGGTCATATTTATATTCCTTCTAAACATCATGAATCTTTCCACATATTTGTTATACCAAAATATTCTTTCACCTATCTGCCCCAGCAAAACATCATTATAACCTGAGACTCCAAACAAATCAGAAATTTCCACTTTTCCCCCTCTTCCTTCTTCATTGATTTCTTCATTGTGTTCTGCTTGATTTTGTTTTTGCTTCTATTATTAGAATAGACTGTCTTGCAGAACTCAAGCAGGTCAGGAAGCAGGAGCTGATGCAGAGACCATGGAGGGATGTTACTGGTTTTCTTAGCTTGCTTACTTATTGAACCCAAGACTACCAGCCCAGGGATGGAACCACCCACAATGGTCTTTGATCACTAATTGAGAAAATGCCTTACAGCTGAAACTCATGAGGCATTTCCTCAACTGAAGCTCCTTTCTCTGTGATAACCCCAGTTTATATCAAGTTGACACAAAACTAGCCAGTACAGCTTATTACAGCATCACTAATCGTTTAGTCTGCAGCTTCATAGGTTTTCCCATTTCCCTGTGAGATTCGGTTCTAAAAATACTCAGAAGTTTTTAGACAAAGTTAAAGCAATAGCCCCTTTTCAATACCAAACTTCTATATTTTTGAAATGTTCATTATCTTAATGATGTGAATGCGGCTAGATAGCTTTGCTAAGTAGAGACTATAAGCTACAGCTTAATATTCCTGAGATTCAAAGACATTATACTGCTGTCAACAAGATTACTGAGAACATCATTAAAATTTGATGGTAAAGGTTAGTAGTGTATGGGAGAAGGAGTTCTAACATCCCAAGTCAGGTAGCCAGAGGAAGGCAGGGCTAGGACCTTCTTTTGTTAACACACTCTAAGAACTCATTGAAGTTTCCAGAGTTACTCCTTTCTGAGTTAATCCTTTCTGATGCAGATGCTCCAGCATCTGGCCATTAGGTTCCACTTCTCTAATATTCCAACTCCTCCACACAAATGCCTGTAGTTCATAAACTCCACTAGGGATAAAACACATGAAAAATACAGAAGGGTGCATGGGTATTCTGTGTACTGCATTTTCATATTCTTGTGCCTTAGTAGGTTGCTGTGACAAATCAGATGGCTTACAAAAGTTATATCTCTTCTTCAGAGTTATTGAGACTCAACATATAAAATGTTCCAGTTAGATTTCATTTTCACTGAGCATCTATTACTTCCACTACCATCTATTTAATGTAACCTAACAGACACTGAGGAGGACTCTCTGGGCTTCTTTTATATGGAGACTAACTCTACACTGCAGAGCTTCACCACCACAACATTGTAATCTCCAAATGTTCACCCTCTTGGTAGTAGCCACTTACAGTGTAAAAGTTAACACACACATGTGAGAGGCACATAAATATTTCAACTATAACATTCTGAAAGGCTGAATCTCTTTGAAAATAAAATATTTTAAGGTTTTATTAAATAATTATATTTCAGATATATGTTTTGAGAATCATTGTTATTCATGACAAGGTTAAATTGAGATCAAAAGCTTGGCATTCCCCTAAATACCTAATATCAATGATGGTGTAGCCATGTCCTGCCTTTTTAATGCACCTTCAAATTCTTTTATGATCAGGGACGAATTCTTAATAGGTTTGCCTCATGCTCGCCTGTGTTTTCTAATCCTCTTCTCTCTCATTTCATAGTCCCCTAACCCTTTTAGAAGCTAAATTTTGGCATTTTAATATGACTGTAATTGCTATATGCTACTCTATTCAGTATCTGACAGGCAGTATTGCCTCAGGGAAAGAAAGAGATAAGTGTCCTATTGAGTTTAAATAGATTTGTTCTGCAGATATGCCAAACTACATTTTTTTTAAGAAACCTCTCAAAAAATAAATCTGTTGCAATTTTCTTATTCTTACTGATGGTGAAACTTTAAAATGAGACTATTTTGTTCTATATGAAAAACATGAAAAAGTTTCAATATACCCTTTTGGTACTAGCAAAAGACTTTAAGTCTGATTTTGTTAGAAAGTTTATTTAAATGGACCATTCTGTAATGATATTTTAGGACTAAGCTATGATGTTCAAATAATAAATAGTTTTATGATGATTTATAGCATTTTCTTTTGCAATGATTTATATATATATGTGTGTGTGTGTGTGTGTGTGTAGATATAGAAAGATATATAGATGTATATGAATGCAAATTTAACAGATATCACTTTAGTTACACAAATAGGACATATGTTTTGTTGGATATGATAATTAAGAACAGTATAAAATGAAAATATAATCAGGGGAATTGAATTCATTTCTAGAAGTGGGATATGATTTTTACAAAGACCTTATCCAAAGGGTTACATGTTTCTTCTGAGAGAAATTTCATCTAATAACACTTTAAAAATATAGCAATAGTCGAACTATTCAAGTTGAAAGGCAGCAGGGAAGGGAACGTAGAATGCTTTATCTTTATTGTTATCAAGACCATTCGTCTTCCTTACTAAATTCACTATCTCCAGCATCAGAGAATCCTAGAAAATTTCAAGAAGATGAAATAAAGTTAACCACCCAGTTCCACTCCTTTCATTCATCAATGTACTACACAAAAGATGTTTTGGCAAGGAGTATCTGAGGGGTAGGGGAGATAATAAGATTCTGTGACTTACTGGACTCTGGATAGTGCATGGCAGAAGTAGGATTGATAAATATGCAGTGATATTTAAAGAGAATAGAGACCTTGCTTCCCCAACTGCTTCCCTTTCCACAGCACAACAGATCTTCCATCACAATTACAATTATGAAGCAGAAGGCCAAAGCCTTACTTAAAATGTATGACTTAAGGAGGTTGCACTGCACATACAAATTTGAAAGGACTAGTTGCTAGGTGAAGGTTGAAGATTGTTACTTTACTATAGTTCTGCCAATGTCACAAGGTCTTTCTTATTTTATGTCTCTGTACAACATACAGTGTTACTTCCCATTGCCTTTATACATGTCAATTTTTGCATTTATGTGAAAAGTAAATTTTACTTTATAATAAAAGGATTTAGCCAGGAAAGTAAATTCACTGTGTTTATGAGATTCACAAAATGATTCAAAAGCCTCACTAGCCTAGTTAGGAGAGTCAACACATTCAAGTGTTTAATTGGTATGTGTGTTTGTGTTTTCAGTGCATGTCCACAGTTGTGTGGAGGCAAGTCAATATCCACAATCACCTCTTCAGTTCATATTTGAGACTGTCTTATATGTGAAGATGGAACTCATCAATTCCTCTAAATTGGATGGATCTAAATCTTTAAGGGTCCCCCTATTTCGGATACACTCTAAGAGACATGGCTACATATATGGAGATTTTACTTTTTAATGAATTCTGAGAATATGAATTCAGATCCTCATCCTTACACAGTAAGCACTTGTAAACTTAGCATATCTCTAGGCCACTTAATTTAGTTCTCTCTAAAACTTAATTGAGGTTCAAGTTCTTACTTCTTCAACTTTCTGTTCTCTAATTTTCATCTAACAGAATATATGCTGTAAAAACACCCTTCACAAGAGAACCTGTAACTATTTTTTCAAAGAACAGTGAAATTGCATTGTAGTTGACACTTTCTTTCACTAAAGGTGACTTCCTTCCAAGAACACTTATTTGTACAGTAATCTCATCTCTTCTCTCTTTATAATAAATGCAGCTATTATTGTGCCATTTATATTAACACATTTCTGCTAACTCTTTTAAAGTATGTTATATTTCAAGATGCAAATATGTCTTTTTTCTTGCTTTTTAATAAATATGTAGAACAAAATAGTTGTTTAACTATATCACTAGCTTAACCTATATGCTCATAAATTTAAATCATTTGTTAATTATGTGAATAGAAATGTATCTGATAATATGATTTTTGATTACTATTATCCATATGTAAGCAGCATTATTTTAGAATAAAATACACATATACATACTCACACATATGTATATATAAATTATTTTTTAAATATTTTATTTATCCTATGTATATGAGTACACTGGTATGTCAGACACAACAGAAGATGGCATTGGATCTCATTACAGATGGTTGTGAGCCACCACATCATTCCTGGAATTGAATAGTTATAAAGACTTATATACCATGAGATATCATTCATGACTTTATGTATTATATTTAAAGAAAACATATAATAATTATATTTCTGTATGAATGTTTTAGGTGAAATTAATTGTGGTGAAGGCTGACACTCTTGTACACTCAAGGTACTTAGAATCAGATTTGATTCACTGCAGAACCATAAAGAGGATATTTATGCCACCTCATACAAGGCTCTAGGAACATCACAGAAAATAGAACAATAACAATACAAATGAATCTTATATTTGACCAGCATTTCTTAAGTCACTCAATTCTTCATCTTAAATAATATTTATTAATAATCTACTTAAATGTTGCATATTGTTCTATTTGGTACAAGACAACAGAGATGTACCTGGGACAAAGTGGCTATAGCCAGTCCTGTTCTTGTTTGTGTAGATTGTCAAGCTATTGTAAAATCTTGACCTCAAAGTTCATGATGACATTTCAATTTTAAAATAACAAAATGTATTAATACTGGAGCCAGAGGATTTCATAAAAACAGGCAATATTAAGGTCAATCGTGAGACTTTAAGTAACTTCAGAAAAGTGAAACAGCTATTAGTTTCAGTAGATTTTAAGTGAACATGTGGGGAAATAAACATAGTTTAAAACCACCCATCAGGAGAAGGGTAAAATGATACAGGCTTTTATGGCAAGACAGATAAAACATTAGGATCTATGCCCTGTGTGCATACTCTTCCTTGGACTGTACATGCCTTTGCCAGTGAAATGCTGATTTAATAAATCCTGCCTTGTATTTCCTTAGAGTTTTGCTGAATTTCTTTTATGAGATTAAAAGTACCTAAAACCCTCATATATGAGTATGTGAGAACTTACTGACATATCATTGTATTTGTAAAAAATGATAAAAGTAAGAAAATGATTGTGATGGTTTGTGTATGCTTGGGCCAGAGGGTGGCACTATTTGGAGGTGTGGCCTTGTTGGAGTAGGTGTGGCCTTTTTGGAATAGGTATGTCACTGTGGCCATTAATACCCTAGAACTAGTTGCCTAGAAGCCAGTATTCTGCTACCAGCCTTCAGATGAAGATGTAGAACTCTCAGCTCCTCCTGCATCATGCCTGCCTGGATGCTGCCATGCTTCCTGCCTTGATGATTATGTACTGAACATTTGGCCTGTAGGCCAGTCCCAATTAAATGTCATTTATAAGACTTGCCTTTGGTCATGGTGTCTGTTCACAGCAGTAGAACCCTAAGGCAATGACAAACTACAAGATGTTGTTAGTTTAGGGGTAAAATATACATTAGGGGTTCAGATGCATGGGAAAGTAGAGTCTGGTTTAAAGCAGCACTTAATCCAGTAAGGCTCTTTGGCATTCTAATACAGATGTTTTACCAAATAGATATTCTGAAGACAGTTCTCAAAGTAGGTCATAGCTTTTGTTAGGGAGGAGACAAAGTTCACAAGCCAGGCTATGTAAGTATAATTAGGTAGTCAGAAAATATACAGGAATCAGAAGTTTGCTACTTAGAAATGTCAGAACAACATATGAAAACATGCTGACATAAATGTAAGCTACCATCTTTGAATTAAATTTTAGGAATTGTTTGATTTGCCTAAAATGTTTTAAAATGAAGAAAAAATATCTGCAACTAAATAGCCTTTATTTTTCAAAGGTGAGAATTCTGCACAAATTCAGATTAAATAGAAGTTTAGGGTAAATGGATATTCCATTTGTAGGTTAAAAAGTTAAAAGTACAAGAAGATTTAATTAATAGAGTAGAAAGACAAAATTTGCCTTTGACTATTTTTCCTTTATTTTGTCTGTACATTCTGAGTCACACTTACTAGTTAGAAAAGATTTCCTATATTGCCTTTAAGTTTCTGTAGGAATTATATATCTTAGGTTTTGTGTGATCTGTCTTGGATTTGACCTTTTCATCATGAATTATCTATTTTTTACTGAGCAAATCCTTGCTTCAGTATTTGTTCACTAATTTTACTGCAGTGAGAAAGAAAAGCAATTGTTTCCCACTATGTACCCAATTCTTTTTATGCTTGACAACCTGCATTTTGTCATTTTTACCAAACAGAGCTTTAGCTTTCATTTTACTTTTCTTCTATTAATAAACTTATACCTCCCAGGTGGATTCATAGCACTTAATCTTACCTTAATATCCATGCCCTAAATTTTATAAATTTATGAATAAGGAATACATAATACCTGTCTTCAGAAAGTGTTGTGCAGAACATTCCACCACCAACTTTTACCAAATTAGAAGGTTTAAAGACATTTATAACCAAAAGAAACTTAGACAATTAGATGAAAACAGGGTATTTTGCATATTTCAATCCCTTAGAAGAAACAGCCTTGAAAATATTGTGTTACAGTAACTGCTATTTATATGTGTCATTCAAGGTGGTAGTTAGCATTAATATATAGGATATAGGAATCATTTTATTGATGTAAGTTTTTTAGATCTGTAGTGTTTTGTTTTACCGTTGGTCTCTGGGCTCTCTACTCTCTAGTTCTTAGTTAACCTAGCAGTACTGGGTATGGATTCCTACTCACAAGGTTAAATCAAGCATTGCCTGTCTACTTCCAAATAGTTCAGTCATCATCAGAGAAGCCTTCTTCAGCTACAGATGGGAACAGTTACAGAAACTCATTGCCAGACATTATGCACAGAGAGAATCTAAATTGGAAGTCACCTTCAAATCACTCCATCCAAGATGAGTGAATCCTAGTGAAGAGGAAACAGAAAAATTATAAACCAAAGAGAAGGTAGAGAACAGCAGGAGAATAAGCCATCTGAATGAACTAAGCAAAGAGCATATGCTCTCATAGAGACTGATGCATCAAGCATAGTGCCTACATAGATCAACACCAAGTCTTTGGCATATATAGATATTAGTTATTAGCTTAGTATTTTCTACAGGACTCCTCATTACAAGGACAAGTGAGTCTCTTACTCTTTTGCCTACTCTTGGGACTCTTCTCCTTCTGTTGGGTTGCCATATCCAACTTCAACATGATAGTTTTGCTTCATCTTATCATATATAATTTCATCATGTTTGATTATTATCCTGAAAAGCCCAGACTTTTCTAATTAGAAACAGAAAGTGAGTGGAAACGGAGGTGAATGGAGGTGGGAAGGCACTGGGAAGATTGGAGGAAGGGGAGGCAATAATCAAGATATATATATTGTATGAGAAAAAACCATTTTCAATAAAAAAGAATGTCATTTTCAACAAAAATGTTCCATATATATATATATATATATATATATATATATATATATGAAGAAAGATTTTGAACCTTATGCATGATGTAGAGTGAATGAGAAACACCAATAATTTGAAGAGAAAGGCAAGCAGTGTTCCTATATATAGTCTATATATGATTTCATCGATGTCTAGCCAAAGAACTTCATCATACAAAAGACATTTCTGTTCTGGCTTCATTTCTATTGCTGCTATAAATTTCCAGAACAAGCAACTTAGGGGTGAAAGTGCTTATTTGTATTGTAACTCTCCCTCAAATTTCATCAATGAAGGAAGTAAGTCTAGAACTGAACATATAGTTACTTTTACTTTACATCCAGTCAAGAGTGGAAATAAATGGATCTTTTCTTGCCTGTTTGCTTGACTGCTGATTGTATTCAACATGCTTTCTTCTCTCTTATATGGTTCATAATCATGAATGTGAAATATTTCAACAGTTCAGGATGGATCTTACTATATCAATTAACAGTCAGTCATTCCTTATAGAAGTGCATACCGTCCAACTTAATCTAGGCACTTCTTCAGTTGATGCTGTCTTTCTTCCCTAGTCTTTCTAGGTACTGGCAAATTGAGAATTTAAAAACTACCCTCCATAATGCAGCACTTGTCAACTTGATACAAACATATGTAAGCACATGCACACATACATACATATGAATATACATACATACATACACATGTTCATATACATGCCACTTTAAAATTGTAAACCAAATGTAGAATATTTTATTGGTATGTATAAATCCCTAGATCTGATTGCCAGCACTGTACAAAACTGGGTGTTGTAGTCTTCTCTTGAAATGAAAATTATAGAAAATAAAGATTTTTATTTGGGGAATTATAGTTGAAAGGCTATAATTTATATGCTTGATGCATGCATGTTTTTGAAATGGTAAAATTTTAGAATGAGTCAACAACACATTTTTAATTCTTACTTTTCATATTTTCTTACCAGTTTACTATGACATTTTTGGGATTATGTATTTAGAACTAAATACTGGAATCAGACCAGTGACTTGTATTGAGCACAGGTGACATTGGATGGAATTCCCATTTTTTATGAAAAAGCAAACTGAGACAACCTCAAATTCAATTGTTTATCTAAATCAATCAATTTCAATGTTTATTCATGAAGTAATATTATATTTTATGGGCTGATTCTTGATATAGCTTATCTGTATTGGATCAGTAATACCATTTTCTAAACAAAGGATTTTG
>JAJTUV010002278.1:350000-353054 GCA_021653895.1 Mastomys natalensis | reverse complement strand
ATCTTTATATTTTGTGAATTGCTTTTGTTTTTTTTTTTTTTTAAAGACAGTTCTGAGGATCAAATTTGCTTATATGAAAGGAAAGTTTTTTCAATAATTCAGTGACTATTACTTGCCCCTTAAAGGGTGCAATTTGTTTAAATTTAACAGGTATTGTGAAGAGTATTGCAATAAAGAATGGAGTGAAGATGTAATATTCTTTATTTCTTCAGGGAGTGCAACTGTTTTCATTATATTTTTTCCTCTGAAGACTTTCAGATTTTCCTTGCTAACTTTATTGCTACTTTACAATATTTTGTATCCAACTTACTACGGGCATTTCAACTTTAGTTAAATGTAGTACACAAGCAATTTTTTTTCTTTTTTTTTAAAATTTATTTAGTTATTTAAATCACAAAGAAATTTATATTTCATTTACTACTTTTAAAACTTTACCATACTTCATCAATCTATTAGAAAAATCTCTATTTTGACTGTTGGTTCTAAAAATTTCCAGTGAGTTTATTATTTCCAGTATTAAGATTTCTAGTCTTATTACAGGCATGAATTGCATTGAGTTTTGAGTTTGCCACCTCAGATTGTCAACTTGTATTAAACTTATGGTCACTTAAAAGAGCCAAATTTTTCCCCCAAAAGCTACTTGCAAGCATCTTTCTCTGGGAGAAATGGATTAAAAGCCCATCATCAATTTATATTTTTACTTTATTATTTTCTTTTACCCTGTCGGGTTTTTCTTCAACTTTATGCCTTATAATTTTGAGATGTTTTAGTATGTATGTTATAGGTGTTCCCCAGATGCTTGAGAAGTATATTTTAAGTAAGAAAGGAAAAAGGGCCCAAATTTCTGGAACATCATTTTGAATATCTATTTTCCTTTATGCTAAACTTGGAGTAAATTATTTTTCCTTAGGAATGCAAAATCATGTGAAGAACATATTAAGCATCCTTTCTTAATTTTATTGGAATTATACATTTCTTTTCAAAATTTCAACCACTCACTAGTACAGGTCAATTTATTTTAAAAGAACTCAATGCTTTGACAGAAAGTATGGGATGGGGTAGTGGAGAGAAAGAGGGCCAGAAGTGAGGTAAACACTGCAATCATGAATAAAATTCTCAAAAGGACATAAATTTTAAAATAAGAACAAAAGAACATATTGTAAGTTTTGTATTAAATAGGAATAAAAAAGTGAATATACCAGGTTATCTAAATGATCAACCCAATCAGTCCACTGCATTGAACACATTTGCTTTTGAAATCTGAAGCAGACTTCTGCTGTAATTGGTGCTTGTCAAGGTTATTGAGGCTTTATGGTTGACATTTCCCTTGGTTTTTAAGTTGTGAAATCTCCTATTTTGTTTCAAAAATTTGCCATTGCTTTCAATCAAAACTCTGTAATGTTAAGTTTAGAACATATAATGACAGGCCCTGGAAGCAATACTGCTCATGATTTAAGTGCATTCAAACACTAACTGTGCTTAACCTGGGAGTCAGAGTCAAACCAAATTCATTCTTTGTTGCAACTTGTCAGCCCAGCTTTTAAGATGATGCGTAATATAGGGCTATGCATACAGTCTTCTGCATAGCACAAAGCCTACTCCTTTGTGTTAATACTTACCACCTCACTAACCTCAGTACTAATATCTATAATTCACCCAACCCACAGGACGTGTGTGTGTGTGTGTGTGTGTGTGTGTGTGTGTGTGTGTGTGTTGGAGGAGTATTACTCATTATCATTTGTGTTGGGAACATACCTGCATAACCAGTACCTCTTAGTTGGCTATGATATCTTAATTCCATCATTATTACTTTTATTTGAATTACAATTTTACCTAATTCACATTTTTTGCCCAAATGCTATTTCCTCTTGAATTTTCTAACCTCATGTTCTAACATTTATCTAATAGCCTATATTACTGATTGTCTACCTTGTCTACCTCAGGATAATCTAGTACTATAATCTCTTGCTTGTTTAACCCAGAGATCTCTTGTCTGGCTAGAGTTGCACATCTCACTCATCTTATAAATGCAGAAACTGAGCTCCAGTTTGTTGACTGGTGTGAGAAACACTTGTCTCAGAAATTCAAATGCATCAACTGAGTCTGTCACTTGTTCGGCTTCTGTGAGATTTGTGACTGCTCAGAATGTCTTAAGTCCATTCAGGCCTGACATTTCCCTGTCAATACACCGATCTCTGTATACAGCTAACTTACCTCCATACCTGTTTTCCCATCCTTTGTTCAGATGGATATTTCCAGTTTCTGCATCCAGTTCATACACTTTCCTAACTCCAAGCCACTTAGTATATATCCTTTTCCACATAGTACTAGAAATAAGGTAGTGGGAAATATAAATACTGTATGTAAATACACTATATATACTTTTGTGAAGCTTAACCTTTGCTCTTATACAAGTTCCTTTTATATCATTTATAGAATGGATACAAATAGTTTTTAATCTGTCTGTCTCTTCTACTGTGTGACTTGATACATAAACCACATAGATATTAAGTCAAATACTTATCTAACACTTTCCACATTCCACATACCATATTTGAGAATACAGGTAAGAATAAAATATGCTCCTGTTACATGTTGCAGTATCTTTGGGTATATGCCCAATAGTGCTATGAACTCAGCAGTCCAATGATGAGATTAAAGATGGAGACATGCAAATTCCCAGAAGCTCATTGACCACAGAGACTGGTGTGCATATCAAGTAGCAACAAAGGAAACCCTGTCTCAAATAGATGGAAAATCATGAGCAAAATCTCATCTTTCTCTAGCTCCCACATGTACATCATGACATGTATATTGAATATTCCTGAACATATGCTCTGTCTTTCTGTATGTATGTCTATCTGTTTGTTTGTCTGTCTTTGTGTCTGTGTCTCTCTGTCTCTTTCTCACACAAACACAGACGCATACACTCTAAAACCATACAGACACATACATACATTATAAAACATACACACAGACATATAGATAAACTATGAACACACATGCACACACATACCACATATACAGATAAATAAAATGATGCATAAATTGAAT